>OW203763.1:5695376-5959581 GCA_934045905.1 Leuctra nigra
GGGGCGTTTTTTTTCGTGCCCAGACGCGCGGTTTTTCGCCCTGGGGAGTTTTACACGCGCGTCTTTTGCGCGTCCCGTGTGTTCGCACCCATAAGACTCAATGCTACCTATATGCTCGGCGTCTCGCCTGCGTGGGAACGCTTCGGCATGGGTATGAAAAAAAACGCCCCGTGTGTTTGCAGCCTAATAACAAAGCTATAAACTGAACGCAATAAGAGACCCGTATACATGTTCAGAAAGTTATCAACGTCTTTATTTAGCTACGAAACAGAAAGTATTGCGTCATCTCTCTTCACTTATTTCGTAAACGGGTAGATCGGGTAAAATCACATAACATCGTCGTCATATGGGCTCCCCCCTGACCACCCCTCCCTAACCAGACCGAGCAACGCCGGGCGAGTCAGCTAGTATTTTACTAACTTGTTCATCGTCAAAAGCATTTACATTTGATATTTTTGAAATTCGATAGAGAAGCATGAATTATAATCGATTGTAAATTGTATTATACAAAAAGATTAAATATAGTTACTGTTAAATTGGATTGATTGAATGAGCCATTTCAATTTCGTGGATTTATTTTTATAATGTAATTGTGAAAATGTGTGTGTAAGTCTTCAGAGGTGTTCTACCGAAAAATCTCGAGAGTGCAAAATGAAAATGATAACAAACACATGAAACCGCAGGCAACAGCACATTCAGCACCCCCCCCCCCCCCCCCCCCCCCCAGCCACAACAGTCACACTACAGTTTATCCCACTCAATCTTGCTGAATAACATATTCATGGAAGCTAGTTTCTAATAGAGACCTTTTAAAAATTCAAACTTCTTTTATGCTACTGCTGCTTTTACATATTTAATTTCACTTTATAGCCATTATCTAATAGCTACCTATGTATGACAATGGCATTGTTTCATTATTCTATACTGTCATAATTCCAATGTGCATACATAATTTTGTCGATTTCTATCCCCCAAGAAAACAAATGACTCCACTCCAAATGTCGACTTCTCTGGCTGGCATTGAGACCTATAGTACAACCCACTGAGTACAACCCAGAGTGATGCCGACCAATAAACCATTGCAGTTAACTACCTAATAACCTTACCAAATAATTAAATCAACTGATGCAGAATCTGTGGTATTATTGCAACTTGTACAAACTACCTCTAACAAAGATAAACGCAATTAATTATCTACTTATTATACTTATTATATGTACAACTGCATTTTTTAAGAATTTTTGTGACAAAATGTATCATCATTATCATCATCAATCATCATTTTCATTATCATCATCATCATCATCTTCAATATCATGCACATTTTTTAGTTTTAGTTTTGTGTTAAGTAGGTAATTGTAATATCCTTGTTTTTCAATAATTTTCATCTTCAAATATTTCATATTAATGTAGAATTATTATGTTCAGTTGTTAATTTGAATCTCAAATTCATCTACTTGCCTATATTTGTTATACTGTGTTCTTGTGGCAACCATTTCTTATGGCAGTGTTTTAATAAAGTATTCCCTCTTGAATGTGGAACAGATAGAAACACATGTATTTTTTTAATTAATTGCAGTCTGGACGATTGTGATATTTACCAGTTTGAGTATCAGGTTGTGTCAACATAGTTGTCCGCCATTGTGTTCCTTCCTCTAAGAACAAGCTGGGCTCAGTGAACTTGATGTGTTTGGGAAATTTGATCCTCAAGTTATAATATTATGTGTGGCTCAACAGTACAAAACGTCGACATTAATTTAAAAATTGATTTTGGTATCACATGATATTGGTGTTAGTATAGTAGGTACAAGAATAGATTACAGTCGCGTTTACTGAATTACATCATTCAATTATTTAGTATGACGAAAACTGATTTTTGCTGACTCTTTCCAGCAATGTACAATCTAGGAACAATTGATCGGTGTGAATGACCCCCCCCCCCCCCCTTCCCGCACATCAAAGAACATGATCACGTTCACTGCGGTTGGAAGGGGAGTTGTGTCCTCCAATACCCTTGTATAAAACATAGTTCATATTAATTATACATTTTTTGTCTGGAGCACTGTTCTGCAGCGAGGCTAATGGCGACGGAAAATTCATTAGGAAAATTATACAGCATAGGTACCTTATGATATAGCATGCTAGACAATAATACGTATTTCATTTTAATGAAAACTAATATCTGTCATTCTTGTTGTCATTATCAGTAATAGCTTGTCTGTGGTAATAGGAACGACATCCATATTTGCATCATGCACATTATGTAGTACATACCAATAAAAAACAAAATAATTATCTCATGCATACGTGGGTGCTTCTGTGATAAGAATCTTCAACATTTTCTATAGTTACTTCAATTTGTGCTAAACTTAGTTTTAAAAATAAGGATGCTTCTGTGGTTCCTTAATTGAAAAAACTGTAATTTTTTAAAACCATTTTTACTACCTCTGGCTCAATTGAATTACCTATATATTTCTATACATAATGATAAAGAAACTGTGAAATTTTATATTATCACTTAACTTTCCAATTTCGTAGCTCATCTCATGTTGGGCTAAGAAGGTACGGCGCCTGCGGTGAAGCAAGAGATCACGCAATGAGTGTTGAGGGGGTGGAGGAGAGGGGGGGGAGACCTAAGAGTGGCGTCAGTTGATTGAAGGTGACTCTCACCTGACAAGGGGGTTGGGGGGGAGGAGCGACAGACACACATGTCACTCCACATATTCTCGTAGCACACTCTTTTCATGTACTGAAAATGTCCACAACAATTATTCTTGTCCTTGTGAAGAGGAGGGGCATATATTGTAGGTTAAGGTGACAGGCCTGTTTAGCATGGCCAGATATAGGCCGGCCCATGTTAAAGAGATGTCAACTCAGCCTGCAGGCCCGTTTAGTGTTTAGCATGGCCAGAGATAGGCCGGCCCATGTTAAAGAGATGTCAACTCAGCCTGCAGGCCCGTTTAGTGTTTAGCATGGCCAGAGATAGGCCGGCCCATGTTAAAGAGATGTCAACTCAGCCTGCAGGCCCGTTTAGTGTTTAGTATGGCCAGAGATAGGCCGGCCCATGTTAAAGAGATGTCAACTCAGCCTGCAGGCCCGTTTAGTGTTTAGAATGGCCAGAGATAGGCCGGCCCATGTTAAAGAGATGTCAACTCAGCCTGCAGGCCCGTTTAGTGTTAAGTATGGCCAGAGATATGCCGACCCATGTTAAAGAGATGTCAACTCAGCCTGCAGGCCCGTTAAGTGTTTAGCATGGCCAGAGATAGGCCGGCCCATGTTAAAGAGATGTCAACTCAGCCTGCAGGCCCGTTTAGTGTTTAGCATGGCCAGAGATAGGCCGGCCTATGTTAAAGAGATGTCGACTCAGCCTGTAGGCCCGTTTAGTGTTTAGTATGGCCAGAGATAGGCCGGCCCATGTTAAAGAGATGTCGACTCAGCCTGTAGGCCCGTTTAGTGTTTAGTATGGCCAGAGATATGCCGGCCCATGTTAAAGAGATGTCGACTCAGCCTGTAGGCCCGTTTAGTGTTTAGTATGGCCAGAGATAGGCCGGCCCATGTTAAAGAGATGTCGACTCAGCCTGTAGGCCCGTTTAGTGTTTAGTATGGCCAGAGATAGGCCGGCCCATGTTAAAGAGATGTCGACTCAGCCTGTAGGCCCGTTTAGTGTTTAGTATGGCCAGAGATAGGCCGGCCCATGTTAAAGAGATGTCGACTCAGCCTGCAGGCCCGTTTAGTGTTAAGTATGGCCAGAGATATGCCGACCCATGTTAAAGAGATGTCAACTCAGCCTGCAGGCCCGTTAAGTGTTTAGCATGGCCAGAGATAGGCCGGCCCATGTTAAAGAGATGTCAACTCAGCCTGCAGGCCCGTTTAGTGTTAAGCATGGCCAGAGATATGCCGGCCCATGTTAAAGAGATGTCAACTCAGCCTGCAGGCCCGTTTAGTGTTTAGCATGGCCAGAGATAGGCCGGCCTATGTTAAAGAGATGTCGACTCAGCCTGTAGGCCCGTTTAGTGTTTAGTATGGCCAGAGATAGGCCGGCCCATGTTAAAGAGATGTCGACTCAGCCTGTAGGCCCGTTTAGTGTTTAGTATGGCCAGAGATATGCCGGCCCATGTTAAAGAGATGTCGACTCAGCCTGTAGGCCCGTTTAGTGTTTAGTATGGCCAGAGATAGGCCGGCCCATGTTAAAGAGATGTCGACTCAGCCTGTAGGCCCGTTTAGTGTTTAGTATGGCCAGAGATAGGCCGGCCCATGTTAAAGAGATGTCGACTCAGCCTGTAGGCCCGTTTAGTGTTTAGTATGGCCAGAGATAGGCCGGCCCATGTTAAAGAGATGTCAACTCAGCCTGTCGCCGACTTTAGTTGCGCGGACCACTGAGCTAACTTTGATTTCACTTTATGTCATTGAGCAGTAAGGCAAAAGAAGACTAACATTTATGTTGGAAACGTCTTCTGATATCCATATCATATCTGTAAACAATACAAGTAGATACTTTTGCTATGCAAGTGATCGTGAAGTTGTGGAGACTTCTTTTCTATCAGAGCTGAGTGAGGGCCAGTCCAAGGTAAATCTATTTACCTTGGGGCCAGTCGAAGCTTAAAGTCGGACGCGCCGAGAACTTTCTAGAAAGCACACAGAAGTTCAACCCATTTCAATAAACTTTTCAGCTCATTTACTTGTTCACTCCAGTGGATGACAGGTCCACTGAATCTTCTAGCAGTGCTTGTGCGCTACGAGCGGAGATTCCGTGGACCAGCCAGCTACAACCAAACTTTTGTCGACGAGAGCCATTGCGTTCAATACTCCTATTTTATTCACAATGAAAGTTTGAAATTCATAATGCACAAGGAATCACTCCCAATGAGCGAGGCATTAAACATCTCTATTGTTGTGTCTTGTGTTTAGCGCTTGCGGCTTGTGTTTCGGTGAGACTGTGAGCGGCGAGCATGCCAATGCACTGCAGCGAGTGGGAAGGGATGCTGGAATCATGGGTGGGAACAACTCGGACGTGTCTGGGAACGACTCCACCATGTTTGCTGGACGCACTAGCGCCATGCCCAGATCCGGTGGGTAACATACAAACTATTTGCATGTTGTTTGGGATTTCATCATGCAAGTATTGTTCTATTTATAGATAATGTCGACAGTTTTGAGTCATTTATCATAATCTTCTTCAGGACAAAATTAACTTAAAAACAATTCATCTATAACAATTAAACATTATACATCACATTAAACTATATAAATCACGGGCAATATATTATATTATAAATATATTCGATATTAATATGCTTCTTGCAAATACTTCGATCATACAAATTCCCTATGGCCAAAACTGGAGCATTTCATAGGCCACTACTAGTACGTAAGCTGGCCACAGCTGGTGAAACACGATTTTCCTTCAATAAATATTTATCTGTGGTTTATTATATGAACAATATATCTGATTATGTGTTTTTCTTATACTTTGAATATATTTGTGTGTCCCAAGAAGAAAAAAGTACAAAATCTTCGATACAGCAGCATATAAAAAAATCATGCCTTAAGGTGGCCAAAACTGGTACACCTACCGTATCTTATTTATTCCATGAAATATCCCAAACAATATGAAAATAATTACTATCATCCTGAAACTTTAAAATCTGTTATAACATAAGAACTACACATCACGTAAATCCAGATGATCCTTTTGCCTGCGAATTGTTTCTTTTCCCTAGCAACTGTT
This sequence comes from Leuctra nigra, assembly GCA_934045905.1. Lineage (NCBI taxonomy): Eukaryota > Metazoa > Arthropoda > Insecta > Plecoptera > Leuctridae > Leuctra > Leuctra nigra. The sequence goes on from OW203763.1 coordinate 5,701,105, forward strand.
TCCCTGGATGTGATGTAAGTGGGTATGTTTCAGAAGTAATGGTGCTAGAAGGCGAAGATCGTGTTTAGCCGCGAGGAGGTGGCGCGCATAGCGGCCGGCAACGTGAACGTCATCGAAGCGCCACCTGACGACGACTCCTTCAGGTACCGGATCACCTGGAAGTCGAACAAGAGAAATAGTGCCAATCTCTCACAAGCCAATTCAACGTCCGACGATCGATACTCCTGAGCTCAAAGGACATAAATTAAACGGGAAGTCAAACCATGGACAATGTTAATTGCCTTCTTGAGAAAAAAGAAAAGTCAAGACATTGAAAGTGTTTCGTTCACTGTGGTTGGCTGGAGAATCTGTTTGTGACGGTATAACAGGCAATTCACAACGAACAATATTATAATGTAATTAAGTCCTTGAGAAGAGTATTATTTTATATAATAAGGTTAAAAATAGATCTTAATTAAATTAAAATAATTGCATAAGATGATCTATTCCCAAACCGCTGCGGCCGACTTGGTATAGGTTTGTAACTTCAGGAAGATGATCTCAGAAAAAGCTCGTTAAAAGCTCATTACGTTAAAATATAAACAAATATTTATTTATGTGTAACGTATATTAGTGTTTAAGTGAACTCCTACAAGTACAACTATTGTTCACGAAGACAAACAAACTACGTGCTTTTTCTCTGGACAATTGTGCGTGCGTTCTTGGGAATAATACTTCTCCTACTGGAACTATTTTCATGTCACATGAGTGTCAATATCTTGTTGTTTTGTTCGTTACTATGAATGGCCTATCTAATCGTCCGTCTAAGAACTGAATTGTTGTTCTTCAATCATAATCCTTCTTAACTCTCCTATGATGTAACCACTCCCTGCCTTACCCATAAACTAATCAATGCGTCCCTTTTTAACTGTTATTTATTATATTTCCTATGACTATGATCGATTTGATGACAATCTTTGGTATAAGTGTCTACATTCTATATATCAACTCCTTGCAAATTTGCCAGGAGCTTTAAATGGGTTGTTGAAACAATGCTAAGAACAACACCCCTTCTATTAATTACTCATATCGTAACATTGTCAAGGATCATGCTATTGATACCCAAATGTAAGTCAGTACAAATCCGATAGTGTATCTATTATCTTCGATCTTTCACTTTTCTATCCTTTGAAAAATGCATTAAGAAATGCAGCATTTACTTATTGTTCTTATATTTTTGAGTCAGTATACAAGAAGAAAATTGCTCTCAAGGAGGGACTAGCGATATAATCACGGTCTTCTTAAATTTTACACAAATTTGCAAATAAGACACATTTCAATAAGGCCGTTTCACCATGACAACCAGAAAGCAATATAGATCAGCTCAGTATAAATCATCCACAAACATGTATCTAAAAGTGTTAAGATAAAATACTGCAACTTATACAACATAGATACCTATAGAAGTTGTTCAAAGAAATGTATAGGTGGGAAAGCAGCTTACAGAACATCATATTCTGTATAATTGCATTGTTAAAAAGCAGAAAAGAACTGTAACTATTATATCTGTAACCTGTAACTGACATCTCGAATCTTAGTTCACGTTAACCAGTAACCATTTTTTGCCATATTATATTATTGTGCAGATCACAAAATCTATTTATATGTCGAGTTTGAACGATATCCCTACAAACACTGGGAGGTCCCTGGACGCGTCCTAGGCCGTCCCAGATGGGCGTACGGGCCTGCCCAGGGACCTCCCGTCTTATGGGTGATTAGCATGGAGTGAGACTCCCGGGGCCTGCCACTGGGAATAAGCCCGGGCGGCGGCCTGGGCCGTCCCATGACGCCCGCGCGGGAGGTATGGGCCGTCCCTGGACCCTCCCGGGCGGCCCGCGCGGGAGGCATAGGCCGGCCCTGGCCCCCGCCCGGGCGGCCCGCGCGGGAGCAGCTGCTCGCTCTGTAGCCCCCTCCCCCTACGCACATTCCATAACGGTCACGTGCTAGCTTGCTAGGTACACTCTCATTCAAAATGCAGTACCTACAAAACGTGCCTCTGATCCAGACACGTGCATATAGGCACTAATTTTGAATGCGAATGTACCTGGAAAAAATACGTTTCATTAAGACATAATTAATTGCAAACGTGAGTGACACGAGAAACGGGATTTTTTCACAATTTCGGAGAGTGGGCGTTGCCATACGAAAAACATAATCCAGGTATTTTCTTCCAGGGTCAATGTATTAGTTTACAGTTCACGGAATATTTCACAACAGTTGTAATTTGTTATGTCAACTAGAAGAACAGTAGGTACCTACTCAAACACATTAGAAATGCATTTAAATGGTCAAATATTAATAAAAAAAAAATAGCCGTTATATTATAAAGTTAATCAGTGGTTATTGGAAGTTATTTTATCTCGCCATGTTTCCCTATTGTTTGAAAGCTGTTCCACTGACCTGACACATTACCTAAGGTACCTCCTACTGTTTTTATTTTTAACGCATTTTTATTTGGAGGAAATATTTTGGGATCATTTGAAATCCTCAACTTGACTGTCACATAATGGGGAAGTCTCGTGAAATTCAGATTTCAGAATAATAGACCATTATTTTATGAAAGTTGATTATGTTGCTGAACACAGATGTGATTTTATTTTTGCTGTGGGATGAATAGTTTTCAAGGAATGAATTTACAAAGTTTGATTACTTTTAACAGGAAAATTTACAGAAAATTGACAGATGATCCACAATGGTAACACATTAGTGTAAGTGGATTCTTGTAATACGTCGTTTTTCCCGCCAAAAGTCCCATTATAATTGAATTTCATTTGCATGAATTAATTTTTAACATTTCGCGGGTGACAAATGTCAGGAATTATTTGCGTTGATATTTAAAAACTTACTGGAACAAAATTTCTAGAGACTTAAGTATTACCTACCTTATTCATAAAAAAAATGAAGAAGGATAAAAAGATCCATAATTTTTGTTTATGAATCGGTTGTTGGATTTTGAAATTAGCAATTATTTTTTGATAATCTCTTACAGGACGATTGAATCGTTTCAATAATAATTTTTTCACGTACTCTTCCCTACTTACTTAGGTACTATATTGTTTTGATAAATTACAAAAAATAAAATGCTACACATAGGAGATTCACTGCAATTGAATTTTAGGAATAATAAAGAGCAGGAAAACACACGAAAATTAAAAATTAAAACAGTTTCATATAATATAAACGTATATTTTTGTTAAAGATTATACTACCACATCACTTAAAATTTTTAAATGTCCTTCAACCTTCACACGTCACATAGTATCAAAACATTCTGAGGTGGGTACTACCTGGCAGTAAGTCTGGCACGCTGTCTCTTTATCGACAAGACACAATTCGGATTTTACTTCACTCACGGATATGTTGGCACAATTTTTCATCTTCAGTTTTTCAAGAAAATGAATGCTATTGAATACGTATTTCTTTCATCTGAAAAAATAAAATTGCAAAGTATTTAGGTAATGTACCTTGTAATAATAATGTTCGCAAGATATTTGCAATTATTTATTATTGTAGGTACAGATTCTAACCTAAACAAGATTTATACAAGATCTTGAAAAGTTTAGCAAGATCATGCAGCGTATTGTTAGAAGTGTTTTTTATTTTTTGTGTAAATTTTTATTCGGTCAGACCAATGAAAGTCCAACATTTACAAGATCTTGTTATCAGTAAGATCTTGTTAATTTTGTCAATATTTAACACTATTATTATGCTATGCTCAAAAGAATTTTCCGATTTAATGGCCAGATACTGGATTCCATCCATAAATTATTAGCACACGGTCTTGTGGTGTCGAGGACTGACATCCGCAATCTACGTGGATGCAACTTCTTTTGAGCATGAGGCTGCCTAGCAAATAGTTTCTACCTACTACACAAGAACTATTTATGTAAATAACTGCAATAGCAGATAGCTGCAAATAACAGTCTTTACAAAAATTTTAAAAATTGAATTTTTGGCACAGAGTGATCCCTAAAAAAAAGAAAGATAGATTCAATGAAGAATTTGTAAATTGATAGGATAAACTTCTTGGCAATGAATAATACAAAAATCACTTTTGTGTTGTGTGACCTGCCACAATAATCACTTGAGGTACAATTATTACCATTAGGTACACTATTTATTTAAAACCCCAATAAAAATTTGAAACATTCTATATTGCATAAATGTGATTTATAGGTAAGGTTAGAGGAAATACTACACATATAAAATACTAAAATGTGGCTTACCATCAGAGAGTTCTGAATCATTACATCTGTAGGGTAGGTAACATTTAATCCATTAACTCGATGAAGTCCCAAGTCCTGTGCATCTTCAGAATTCTCGCTAATTTGCCAAGAAGTAAATTTACTTTTTAATTGAAGTAGGTAGGCAATTAAATCGACTCTAGAATAAGAGCAGGGCAAGTTCACGGTGAATCTGTAGAACCTACAAAAAGTAAGGTGAAAGTTAGCAACTCAAATTAATTTCCTCTCAGCCATTCCGTGTTACGGGTGTACGGGTGTAAGATGCTATGTTCAGCATCTTATTCATCAAAATAAAAATAGTTAGGATCATTGTGCAGCCTTCTAAATTTTTTATGTAATTTACATGGTTCGACACGAAATTTAAATTTAAATGCGGTCCCACAATTTTACTGATAACAAAATAACTATTCAAACTTAAAAAAAAACTGATTACATATTTGGAATCAGCAAGAAAATACCATGAATTTAATATAAAAACATGCTGATTTATTTACATTTAATAATTCAGCAGTCATATGTATTATGTGGCATATGTCTGCATTCGCATGGAATGGCTGCTCTCTTACCACCGGCGCGTTAGAGGAAATTCAAAAGGTGCGGTTTATTTTTTTGGATGACAACATTCAATCTCAAAAATTTTACTACGTATTTGAATGAAGCGGGACCACCATTCAATGTATGTATCTACTACCTCCGACAAGAATGTAATTTCCATGCAACATAATTTTTACTTTCGGATCACAGCAAAAATGTTTGTTATTGGCCTTGTAAGGTACCTACATAAACAAAAATAATTGATGTATATCTAAAATCCTTGATAAAGTTAAATATTTAAAAATAATGAAAATATTTACCACTCTGCTCGGTTCGGTTCTTAATGTTTCGGCTCGGTTTGACGATACAGCTTGGTTCGCTCGCAGGACGAATACGCGCTTTGTTTCTGGAGTTCAATATCTTAATAGCCTATTTTCTTCCAGAGTAGATTCACCTTTAACAAGTAACATTATTAAAACTGCAGTAGGTACCTTGGTAGGTATGTGGGATGGTTATTGGTTAATGTAGAGGTGAAAATATTCCCAAAATAGGCGGAGGTACGTACTAGGTACCTACAGGTAGGGTTCCTACTGACTACTACCACTGATATGTATAGACTACCACGCCAAGCAAACTGTTTACCTACTTTATTTATTTTATAAATACCTAAACTACCTAGTTGGAAATTTTACTTTGCATAAATTGCTACATTTCAAAAATTTACATGTGAGGTTAATGTTTACTGAACATTGGTCACACCATATTGGTTTATTAGTATCCCCAGCATACAAAACTAAAGTAACAACGATTAATGCCTGGATACTTATGTAGTTATGATTAGAGAGGTTATGATGAAGACTCACCTTCAATGGGTTGTATGGCTCTGTGATGAAAATCCAAACAAAAGAGGCACAACAAAACTGTAATTATTTCACGATTTGTGTCACATTAAATGGTTTGAACTGAGACAAACTATTCAGCAGTGAACACTGCATTCACGGACACAGATAATAATTGAAATCACATTCAAAATCACTCAAAAGGACGTAAACTACACACTCATGACACTCTGTAAAATATCAACAAACGTCAAACGCCGCGTTTGAAATGAAGAAGGGAGAACGGAAACAAGTTGATTCACGAAGATGGCCGACTGCCGAGTTCATAAAAGAAACTTTACTAATAACGTTTAAAATGGTATGAATACTTTGCTTTGGAATTGTAAACATATTTATTCTTAAATCAATATATCCATGTGAAATGTAGATGTAATTATTATAGAAATGAAGTTATAAATATGAAAAAAATAAGTCATTAGAGCAGCTCAAATTCAAACAGTCGTAGCGCCCGCGCGGGCCGTCCCTAGCCATTCCCGGGCGGGACCAAGACGGGACATTCCTAGAAATTTTACAGCCAGATAAAACGGATCGGTTGGGCTCCGTTGGGCAGGCCCAGGGCATGCCCTAGTAGTTCCCGCCCGGGACGTCCCACTTGGGCGCTAGATGGGCAGAAGCCCGGGCCGCCCAGTGTTTGTAGGGATCTCATGTAGAGATGGCATTCGGAGATCCCTCCTTAAATATAGAAAATGGTTTTACATGCTTGGTGCTATACAAGGTACAAACATATTGAAGGACGAGAATAATATTTTCAAAAGTCTTAAATATTATGTGAAAATGTAATAATAAATGCATTATAGTATACTGATGATGATCTAAGTAATCAACGTATGGTGTATAATTGAACTTACAATTATAATCGCTATACTACACATGTGATTTTCAAACTAAGTGTTTGTACTGTACTTCCTTAATCAGTATTGAATCAGTATTATACTGATCCAGGGTTGCGATTCTACAACTATTTTCGATTGCTTTTTCGATTGCTGTTTAAGCTTATGGCAAAATCTCATTGCTAACGAAATTGCTACCGCTTTGCAGTTATAGAATCCCAACACTAATCAGTATCAGTAATTGAGCGAGCGAAGCGAGTGACTTCGCTGTGAAAAAGGAGTGACTCCTTTTGGCTCTTTCAGAACGGACCTATGTTTTTGTGTTCTTTTTCTGTTACTACCAATATAAAGGTCACAGTTTTTCTTCGATCGAGCTGAAATTTTTCACACATCTACTGACCATCTCTGGGCATTGCAGACCCTAATTTGTTTGAAATCCGCTGATTGGTTCAAATTAAAAAAATATATATCCTCCGATTGGTTTGTCAGATAAATTTGAAATTGTGTCAAGTCATTGCGACCTACATTGTCTCAAATCCTACAAAATTTCAGCCAAATCCTCTTATTGGTTTATGTTTAAATAATATCTTATGATTGGTCGAAAATCAAAATGTTCGGATTAAGTTCAACTTTGGCATGGTGATCAAGACCAACATTATCTAAACTTTTAGTTTTACACATTTTAAGCCCAATCAGTCATATTTTTATTGTCATTTTAAAGGTTAAGTATGGGTTGTCAAAAGAGATTTCTGGAAAAGTACATAGTATGAAAGTCACGACACATGGATCTGTTTTTCCTACAGAGTGTTTATGGAGATTGGAAAGTTGCAAAGAAAATCGTATTGTGATCGTATCGTGTTTCGCTGGGAATGTTGCCCGTGTCTGTGCTCGCTCATCAACGCGTTACACTGAGCGTTTCGTTTTCCTAGTCAGTATTGAGTGCGATTAAATAATCTGAAAGTTGCGCCAGTTTACATGTTCAAATGAGAGGTGTATCTATACTGTAGTAACTTCTAGCCCAAGGGCTTAGTATAATTGAAGTGTGATATTGAATGTCTCATGTAGCTAGCAGGCTTGGTATGGGTAATAAAATCGTTACTCTTAACTGTTCCTATATTTTGACTTGATGCTTCGTTATGACTTTTCTTTAGTGCATGTCCGTTTCCAATTCGACCGCATTTTTCTGGATACTCCATCTATAATGGTACGGTTCCTCAGCCACATGTCCTACCAATTGTAACTTGGGTATCTTCATGTATTTTCTATTTATAATATAAGTTGATATTACCTGCTACTGTCATGACTCCGCAAGGTAACTATTTTCGAGATCGGTCGAGACCATTTCATACAGATTCACGGCCGCCTGACGTCCGACAGATTGACGAGCCAGATTGAATGTTATTTTGTTCGGAAGGACGTCACTTGGACGTCACGCTCGATTCTAGCTTACGAGCACTTGAACAATGTCGAAAATATTGGTCATGTTGGCGTGGAATAGTTTTCCTGCATGGCTTGGCACAGTCTTCCCAAGACAAGTAGAAATCTCTAGCTTGTGTCACAACGAAACGAACCAGCCACTTCTATTTTGTGATTTTAATTAACTAACTGAGGACTGTGGGCCGGTTGCGACTTTACAATCCTAAGTTTGCTCCAACGACGCTGGATGCGCATATGTTTTACTGGGCAGCCTAAGGAATAAAACTCTCTGTGGGTAGACAAATTCGAACTGGCGAGAATTAAAGCTGGGCAAAGATGAACCCGCTCTAGCATGGGCTGCCCTATATAACTTGGTCCAGCGAGCGTTGGGAAAGTTCAGCAAATGCTGTGTAAAATTCAACAATGGGCTTAGCTTGTAATCCGGAGTGTTTTGACGCGTGTCCGGTTGTAAATATCTCTCAACCACTGCAGGTGTCCGGGAAAGGGTTGTTTTGTTGTGGTGCCAAATATCTTTCAATGCAGTTGGCTTTTAAAATTCAATGAAAGTTGTTTAAAATGGCAACAGTGTAGGTGGAAGGGGTGGCAGGTCATAAAAAGAGTTGTATCTTGTCAGAGCTTAACGGTCGAACAAGGGTCGAACAATACTGCTCATCTTATGAAAGGAGTTTCTCCACGCTCGCTAAAGTGGGTTCATCTTTGCCTGTCCCCGACTCGAGCACGGTCTTGCAGTAGATGTTTATGCAAGACCGGCTTATGTCCACTGGTGATGTTGGACCTCTGGAGGTCTATTCTAGAACGATTTTCCAATTCCATGCTGATGGAATTCGGTCACGGCCATAAGAATTAACATTGTATGGAATCGAATTCTAGTGAAAATGGGAGTCTAAAAGTTCTAGAATAGGGCCCCTGGTCGAACAATAACCGCGTAGAAGCCAGGAATTGCCGAGTTGCAGATCTTGTTGCATTGACGTCATTTATCTGACATCCGACACACGTCGGCTCTGAGGCAGGAAAGCACGAGGACCCAAACCAAAATCGACCATCTTCTTGGTCCTCGTAACAATATCAACAATAAAACTATACGTTTCTTATTTTCTTACCGGAAATTACGTCATAAATATGCAAATTATAACTTAATTCACCACTTTATAAACCTACTTCGTATTTGCAATGGAATTCCAACATTGTATGCAGAGATCAGCGGCTGGAGAAGCTGCAGCAAGTGTGTACATGCAGCAAGAGGTAGAATTAAAATAAAGCAATACATAAAATCCTTGCAAGAGCTGTAGATTCCTAAGCCAGGATTTTTTTTGACATCAAATTAGTCTTGTTGTCAGCAGTGGGACTCTCTGCGTGGTAAATAAATCACTGAATGTGCTTTAACAATGATAAATCAATCAATTTGGCGGCATGCCTGCGAGCTGCCCTCCCTATTGTGTCAACCTCCACTAAAAAATTAATACATCATGGTCACTTTGAGTCACATCATTCGTTTGAAAATTAAGTACCTACCTAGTCATATTTTTTAAAAATCGCCCTGCGGAAAAAATACCCTGCAACCAATCCCCTATTTCACCGAATTGTCTGTTGATGTTTGTTTATTTATCGCAAGTACGAAACTAATTAAAAATAGTTATAGGTAAAGTGAAAACATATTAAATATGCAGTCATTAACATCAGTATCTTTTACTTTCATTGACGACGTTTCAAGCACATTTTTATGCTCTTCTTCAGGCACCTACCCACAGTGCAAAAAAACTTTTATCAAACATTGATGGAAAAAAATAGAAACGATTTGATTGCTTAGAAGTTTCTTGCACTGTGGGGCCTTTGACTTAAATTTTAGCACCCCGAAGCTCGAACACTTCAACAGTAAGGCTTTAAAAAACTAACTGAATATTATTGGCCTACCAAATTAATTTTTGTATACGTATAAAATTTGTTTTATATGGAACATAATCCCTGCAAATTTGAACTCAATTTTTAGTTCAGCGGGCTAGAGCAGTGAGTTCAGAAACCTTAGAGGAGGGAATCTTTTCAATTTGCAGCTGATATTAAAATGTGTTATTTAATTTTATAACTTTCAGAAAAAAATACAGTCAGTGTAAAAGCGTAAAAAAGTGCATCAAATCCTAAGATAAATCAATCCTGATACACGCTGTGGGCCCGCATCTTCTGATGACCCGCCCTCAGCCTCCCATTCCATTGTCTCCATCCCCCTCATGATTTCTCCTGTGCAGGACTATGGTAATGCGGTAGAATTTGTTCAGAATCCGTCCTGACCAACAGTCTCTATGAATAAATTAATTTGCATACCCTCTAGGTATTGGTATAAGCATAGTGTGAAATCATCTGGAACCTCGTGTTTAAACATAGGTACACTGAATTCACGATTGGTGTAGGTATAGGCACTCCACCTCTATATGTCCACATAAAACTTACCCCCTGTAGCGACTACCAGTCGTACACAGACGTAGCATAAATTGCCTAAAATATAGATATTGTATTTGTATACAGAGGGGTGATTTGCAAGACGTTGTAAAATTTGCTTACGTATTACAAACAGGGACTGGAACCGGTAACGGAACCGAAAAGATCCGTTATTTTTATAGTAACCGGAACCCATATAAATTTTTTGGTGGAACCAGAACCCTGATATTAAACATTGTTTAGGTTCCATAAGGGTCATTTAAATAATTAATTTCATTGAAATTTGTAAGTGGGTCTTCCATGAATGTGATGTTGCTTTGCAGCACGATTTTTCAGTCACCGTCTTCCATGGTCGCGATGATTTTGCCGTCGCGTCATGTATTTCCGACTCCCCCATTTGTCCAGAGGTGGTTCAGCGGTAACCGCGCATACGCACAACGCTGCGTTAGAAAATCGCTGCGTTGTTTATTGAAGTCGGCTCTACTTTCAGCAACGATTCGCGAGACGTCACGCGATGCTGCGATTCGGCTCTAATTGGCTGAGAAGCCACGATGCGGCTGCGAATTCGCATTGCGATGAAAAACGCAGCGATGGAAGACGGTTTTTACTTCATTGTTTTTCAAATCTGAAATCATTTACTTCCATTTACAGTTTTTCAAATAAATTATCACCTAGTCAAATTAATGTTAGACATTTCTGAGCATGTAAATTCCCACAAGTCGATAAAAAAAAATTAATTATAGTCTCAATGATGGAACTGATTGGAACCCTTATGGAACCGGAACCGTTATTTTATTTTTTCCAGGAACCGGAAACAATATTTTTAAAAACTTTGAACCGGTACCAGAACTGATATTCATTTGGGTTCCAGTCCCTGATTATAAATAAACATTTGAACGACAAAAGAAAACCAAAAAAGCATATCGATTTATGTAATGAATTTGGTTGACCAGTTCTTAACACGTGAGCAGCAAATTAATTTTGTAACAGATCGAAAACTAAATTGGTTTAAAAACTCGTCCAAAAAGAGCTTTACTACCCAAGTGTTGTAAGAAAAGTTCCAAACCAGCACCACAGATTCATGAAACTGCTTTTATAAAAAGCTCAAGTAATGCATTTTAGATATTTTATTAATGTAGCAAACAAATTACATTGAAAAAATACATATAGGCACCTACATGCTTTTTAATCTATAGCAACAGTAGGTATCCAGACAAAGAAATGGCACCATGGGCAGTATTTCAATTTAAATAATAATCCTCTTCTTATTATTATTGCCAATTACACTTATTTCATTTGATAATATATTCACATAATCAATCATAATATGTATAGGTATGTCAAAGAGTGAATTTGTACGAAATTCATATCATCGGGCTGCAGGTCAAAATGTTATACGAACTAAATAACAGTTAACAATAATTGGTCCATTCAACAATCACTCTTCAATCATAACATCATGATTTTGATTTGAGTTGAGCTGATAAAACGGCACTTTCTTGTTTCATTTGCTTCAAATCAGCAGATATCCGGTCTAGATTCGCACCTACATTCTTGACGCTTTCCATATCAATCTGAAAGGAAACAAGACACAGTGAAGACACAGTTAAAGATGGCGGACGCTATGCTCCACCTTTGTGGACTCTGTTCAGAAAAATGTACTAATAAACAATATTCTGTGCAGTGTGGTGGTGCATGTGCTCGTTGGCACCACCTCAAGTGTTTAAAATATACCCAAAAGGCATTTGAATCCATGTTTATGGGAAAAGATCTACCCAAATGGAAGTGCAATAAATGTAGGCAAGAAAGTGAGGTTACAACACCCTCCCTGGACAATGACCTGGGCTTAGACCCCGAATTTCAATGTGACTTGACAGCCAATGAGAAGAATATCTCTACAGCTCTACTGGAAAGTGTTCTCAAAATAGTAAATGACACAAGGTCTGAGGTTTATCAGCTGAAAGTTGAAATCGCCGAGATGAACAATTTTATTCGTAATCTCTGTCCTCCAAATCTGACTCGAGCTTCGAATGATCCCCAAAGTGAATTATCATACGTTCATACTGCTGAAAACAACAAGCATACATGCTCTGTCAATCCAGTAGATGCCCAAGTGTCTACCTCGACAGGTTTGGCTACGACAGGGCAGCTTCAAGTGACTCAGCCAGCTGGAACAGCAAATCCAGAAGTTGTAGGAAAAAATAAAAATAGACCTCAAAAACCAAAAACATCACTTATCCTGAAGTCAAATAAAGAAGCAAGACAAACAAATAATGATGACTCAGCGAAAGGACTAAGGCTGACCATCAACAAAGAAGATACTCAAGAACTGAGCCAACAACACGCAGCTTCATCTGCTGTAATCAACCGGCAAGCCAACAGTAACAATGGTGTGTCACCTATGATTAATGTCCCCTGTCTCACAGAGTCTGACACGAACATATTCCTCCAACCAGAGTCGACTTCATTTGCTCTCTGTGTCTCTAGTGACTTTCACATGAGTAGGGGGCTGGCAGCACAAATGAAGAAGCTACACCCAAGTGTCAAATCGCTCGCAGACTCAAAGCCAGCGGTTGGAGACTGTGCCACTCTGCAGACTGAAACCAGATTCATATACCATCTGGTGACTAAAGAGAATTACTCGGACAAGCCTCTTCTGGAAAACCTCAAGTTAAGCATATCAAAAATGATCGATCATTGTAAAAAATTCAACATCACGCAGCTCACAATGAACCGTTTAGGCTGTCATAGAGATGGTCTTGAGTGGGACGACGTAAAATTGTTTTTACAAGAGTCAATTCTGGGCTCCAACATTTCGATTACAGTGTGTCATCTACTTAAACATGAGAATAAGAAAACTCATTCGAAGAGACCCAGTATTAACCAAGTTCAAAAAAATGTTATGGCATCAACTTCTTTTAACACTGATTCTGATGGCTTCCAGCTAGTAACATCAAAGAAGACAGCCAAGAAGCAGAAGTTACAATCATCATCTTCATTGATTGAGACGGATCACACATCAAAAAAGGCATCACACGGCATACCTGTGACAAGGAAACTTGCCTCACCACAACAAGGCAGCGCAACCGTGATCGACCATAAGTTCTCAGCCGTGGATAAAGTTAAACGGATATGGCTTCATATATCCAAAGTCAAACTAGATGTTACCACAGAAGACCTTATGAAGTATCTCCAGTTCAAAGCTCCAAACACCGAGTTCCGCGTCGAAGACGTCACACCAACAAGAGGGACTCTGGAATACAAGTGCTTTAGAGTTGCAGCCGACTACGCACTAAAGGAAACAATGTACAATCCAGCATTCTGGCCCAGCGGAATAGCGTACAAGAGGTATGACTTTAGAAGCCAGTCACCACAGGTTGAGGTTTTTCACCAGACCACAATCGAAAGAAAATTAGACTGACTAACAGTAAAGCCAAGCACCTAAGCCACATAAAATTACTTCATGTCAACTGCCGAAGCATCTCCAATAAAGTCAATGAATTCCATACTGCAGTAGAAGTGCACGACCCAGATGTAATTATAGGTACGGAATCGTGGCTCACTGAAGATATTTGTAATAATGAGATATTCCCAACAGATTTCCAGATATACAGATTGGATAGGGAAGGAAAACGAGGTGGTGGAGTATTCATAGGTGTAAGGAATAATTTTTCCAGCACACTTCATTTCACCGACTCGACTCAAGAAATAATGTGTACAGAAATTGATTGCAATCCAGGGAAAATGTATGTGATGGGAGCATACAGACCCCACTCCTGTGACGCATTACAGTTCCTTGATGTATTGGGAACTCATCTAGCTAACCTACAACGAGACGGGCTGACATCCCACCCTATCGTCATTGGAGGTGACTTGAACCTTCCTAAAGTATCTTGGGAACCAGATGGGGAAACATCCAACTCAGCGATCCAAGAGGCTGTAAATGATATCCTAAACAATCATGACATGATACAAGTGATCAAGGAGCCAACTCATGCGCCAGACAATATCCTTGACGTGTTTCTTATCTCGCCGCCGGAAATCTGGTTGTCCAGTGCGGTCGAAACGGGAATCAGCGACCACAAGCTGATTACGCTAAAGCTTCGGACAACCCGAACTCTCCCACCCAATCAAATAGAAAGAGTCGTCTGGTCGTACAAAAAAGCCAATGTCCCGGGAATAACAGAATTCTTATCCCAGGAGTTTCCGAGGTGGTCTGCTCAAACAGGTGGCATAAACACTCTCTGGAATAGCTTCAAGGCGCTCATGGATCAGGCACGGTTGGAGTTCATCCCACAACGTACTTTAAAGAAGAACTGCGATCCAATATTTTATAACAAGGAAGTCAAGAGGTTGAAAATAAAATGTCGGAAAGCGTATCCGAAGAGGAAGATCCAGCCCGTGGAATTCAAATCCCTACTCTCAGAACTCAACACAGCGAAGAACTCTGCCCTGAACAAACACATGGAGAAACTATTAAATATAGATTGTCCAGGAAATTGGAGTCAGTTTTATAAACATGTTAACAGTCGTAAAGGAAATTATAACACCATTCCTACGTTAGAAACTCCGCAAGCTACTGCAACTACGGAACTGGACAAAGCAAATCTACTGAACTCCACCTACCAAAAGGTATTCAATGAAGACCCTAAATGGCACATCTCAAATCGAAGCCCCAGCACCAATGACACTCAACCACCGAATCCGACTTTCACAGTGAGTAATGCATCTATAGATAAAGCGTTGAAACATATTAAGTTTAATGTTGGGGCAGGGCCTGATGGCGTTACGTCACAGATGTTGAAGGTATCCCGGCTCGCGGTCGTCCCTTATTTGAAAGTCATATTTGACATCTCTCTACAAGTCAGTCAAATCCCAGCAGAGTGGAGTATGGCTACAATACATCCTATATTTAAGAGTGGCCCCAGAAGTGATCCGTCAAATTATAGGCCCATAAGCAATACATCGATTACTTGTAAAATTTTCGAGAGGCTCATTGTTGATTATATCCACTCAATATGGAGAGCTAGCAATTGGCTCTACGACAATCAGCATGGGTTCCGAAGAGGATATTCATGCGAGTCTTCCCTGTCCGGCTTCACTCAGGAACTGGCCGAATGTCTTGATGCCAACAAGCAAGTCGATGCAATACTCGTCGACTTTGCGAAGGCCTTTGATGTTGTGCCCCACAGTCGTCTGATGGACAAGTTTGCAGGAATGGGACTAGACCGAAGGGTTGTCAGCTGGATCAGTGCATTCCTTACCAACAGAACTCAAGTTGTGCGGATAGGCTCATCAGACTCTACCCCAGTGGCCATCACCTCGGGTGTACCGCAAGGGACGGTATTAGGCCCGACACTGTTCTTAGGCTTCATAAATGACGTGGCCAAGGTCATATTATCCCCCATGAAATTGTTTGCTGACGATCTCATAATTTTCTCCACAATCCAAGTGCCGGAGGATCAAGAACGCATCCAAGCTGACCTGGATAACATCCAAGAATGGGTAAACGGGAACGGAATGAGGCTAAACGCTGCCAAAACCACTATTGTTAGCTTCACCAGGAGAAGATCCCCAGTCCCAACCACTTACACAATGAACAACCAGCAACTCATTAAATCAGACAGTTGTAAATATCTAGGGGTAACGCTAACTAAGAACCTAAGCTGGTCCAAGCACATAGCGGGAGTAACCACGAAAGCCCTAAGATCTTTACATTTCGTAATGCGTAACTTAAAGGGCAGTCACGCTAAGACTAAACAACATGCATATGTTTGCCTAATTCGACCATTAGTCGAATACTGCAGTGGAATTTGGGACCCACACTCTGCAGGGCTCATCAACGCCATCGAGAGAGTCCAGAAGAAAGCGGCCAGACATGTCACCGGATGCCATCGAAGGTGGGATAAGAAGAAGAAGTGTCCTGCCGTAAGCATAACCAAGCTGGTCAGAGAACTGAAGTGGGATAGCCTCGAAGTGCGCCGCTCCAGAGTCAGTCTACGCTACATCTACAAGGCTGTATGTGGACTCGAAGCCTGGCGGGACCTGGCCAAATACGTGGAAACTCACCAAAGCAAGGCAGTGGTTCGGGGTGATAATGGACATAAACTATTTTTGAAGTTCTACCGTACAAACATAGGACGCCACTCACTACTTGGCAGAGGGACTAGGCTATGGAACAGCCTGCCATCCAACGAACTTGCCAAAAATATATTTCCAGATGAGCAAAAATAATTTCCTGTATCAGATTCATGTATATGTATGCATCAGATTGTGAAAATGTATAGTAACCACCGGATAGTGCAATTACCTACTTATTGTGTATAATCCTAAGTTGCTAATAAAAACCATTATTATTATTATTATAAAATGGCATTCCAAAAATGCTTCCAACAATGGCAGGATTGCTGGAAGAAGTGTGTGCGATCCCAAGAGAAGTACTTTGAAGGGGATTAGGATTGGAGACCTCAAGCCATCTAATTGTATTCTTTATGGCCAAAGGTCGGATACTTTTTGAACAGACCTCGTAGCAGTAGTACAATATCTTAGATGAAATCTCCTATTCGACAGCCAAGGGGCAGTCGCTTTTCATGGTTTTTAATCAAACTTGACTATAATATTTTTTGAGGCCTGAATAGTTTTTCTAAGAGTAGTACTAAAAAATGCACTGAAACTGATGAAAAAAATCATGCCAAAGTGTAGGGGCATGAATGGGCAGTTGATTTATGAAAGGAGAATTTGGAAATTATTGTGCCACACATCTATTTACACTCCCTCCTTTGTCACACTAGGTAACAAATCGTGATACCTCTCTCCACCTCTAATCGTGGATGGTCTAATGGGTCTAAATAGAGTTCCGAGCTTAAACCTAGTCTTCCATAAGCGAAATAATAAGATCAAAATAATATAAAAGTTAGTATGGACTATAGATAGAGCCACGTATATTTCGCGAGGCGCGATATCGCGATAATAATCAAAGTTGTTCAGATAACCCTCTTTTTGCTCAATATGCACGAGTTATGTAATTTGAAGTTCAAATATGTAAGAATTTATTCGCAAAATAAAACGAAATTGAAGAAAAATCAACAATAAAAACAAAATAGGTCGCTTTACTGCGAAATAAGCACGAAATCGCGCCATATTTTCCAAAATAACCTTAGAAATGCAACAAGAAAAAATAGAAAAAAATGGTTTACTCCTAATGCAAATACTAAATAGTATCCCGAGTCCTGACCCGAGTATCCCGAGATCTTTTATTTACTTGAACCTATCCTTCCTTATAGACCGAAGTGACATAAATTTATATGCCCAATTCCTACACTTATTTAATTTTTCAGGGTTGTGGTAACAAAATAGAGGGTTATTTGAATAACACCGCCAAAAGGCGAAATTTATTATTTTTAAAACGAAATTTGTTAAAAATAAAACCACTTTCACGGGGCTCTAACTATAGAGGACTGTGGAATATCAGGGTGTAGAGCTCCATTCTGTTGGACTTACTTGTTCCTCGAGGTCTCGAATCTCTCGAACTGTTGCACCGGTGTCTTCAATCATATGGACAAGTTCGTTACAGTCAGAGTGCAACGTTGCCAACAATTTGTACGCCCGTCTCGACGCCTCATCCTTCTTCGCGTCCTGCAAGTTAAGAGTTGAAGATATGTCAGCATATTCTAGGACTCTTGTCCACACGAACTATATGTGCCCAGACTCTAATACTCCGATTTAGTTTTGTCTCGTACACGAAATGTTTTCGTTTCAGATTTGGGTACAGCCGCCTCGTTATCTTCTGATAAAAGCCAGTGAAAAAACCAGTCTTGCAAATCACCCCTCTGTATACAAATATCTATATTTTGGGCAACTTATACTACGGCTGTGTATGACTGGTAGTCGCGATAGGGGGCAAGTTTTATGAGGTTTTATACAATCTAACAAGTTTTTGCACTAAAAAAACAACGTGTTTATTTTCGTGGAAGCTTTCAGAATCCATTTATTATAATGATTAATAATGCGGAAACATTCTGTATTTAATTTAATATGCAACGTTTCAGCTGACTTATCAGGCCTTCATCAGGCATTGTTTAATTTGTATGAATTTCTAATTTGAATATAGAATTACCTATACTATTCTGCAAAGTGCAAATCACATATTTGAAATGTTGTTTCATTATACAGAAAAAATACAGCAATATTTTTAAAAGGTTTCGTGAACAACACAGAATTTTGTTTTCTGCAAGACTGCAATGTATCTGTAACTCGAGTTTTAGGAGAATGAAACATCTTCTTAACTCTGCTTGTCTAGAGAAACATAACTTAAGCTGTCTCATGTTCTAAATGCAAATTACATGTAGACTTTATGCCAAGGGTAGGATTACTATTACAAATGGAGGGAGGTTTCAATATGTACTCGAGGACCCATAAGGTGAAAAATAACCCAATGCACGCTGTACAGTACCGAAGTACCTAAATAAAACAAACAAAATAAAACTATGGATCCGATTCAATAAAAAATCAATCCAAAATGGCACTTGCACTGAATGTAGAATGATAGGTAATACACAAGCCAAAATACACAAATTACAATGCAAAAAAAGCATTCTCAAAGGCACACTTCAAGGCAAAACATCAGCAATTTGGTATTCTTACCTGAATTGAAAGTATACTTTTTTGTCAATTTAAAGCAAATTAAACACAATATCCCAATAAATGGAGCCCATTTTGTGTATTCTATTCCCGTTTTCTTGTGGAATAGATATTGATCAGATTCTTCATAGTCAAATATTGAGTTGAGAAGATAGATTTTTTTTTTAAATCAAAAAGTAGTTTGCACTACAAATTTAGTCTCTACTAGACTATTTAGTACAGGTACCTACTATTTACATATTTTCAAAATATTTTGATTTTCATCAAAGTTCAAACAATGCTAAGTAGGTTGATATTAGCCTTAATATCAATAGGTTACCTTGAATATCATTTCGTCAGCTACCGTGAAAGATCTGTCCAGTTGCCCACTAAGATTATTGATTTCTTTCTGCAGATCTTTCGTATCACTCAAAACTTTATCAATCTCTTTCTTCTGCTTCGATATGTTTCCAATGATCTCCAAAATTCTCCGTGTGTATGCAGATCTGGGAACAAAATAAATATCATATTATGTATGAATGACATATTTTAAGATATTAATATTCATTCCCATCAGTATCACAAATGACTACAGTGCGTTCGGACAGGACCTTTCAGCGCAAATGTCTAAATACATTTGCCAATAAAATGCTGTAGCCTATACACCTCAGATGTGGATTTAATATCAACATCTTTGCTCCTCTATTGTTATAGGGTGAGGTGGAGGTAGTGCCAGAAAAATATATCCAAAATTAGCGTTTAAAATAGGAATTACAATCAGAAATTAGTTTTTTCGCTGCTGCAAATTCCGTGTGAAACGAACTGTAGGTTTGATAACTCAGAAATTACCTAATATAATGTTATTTATGACATTTTAAGTTATTGAATGCAAGTATCTTCAATATAAATAATGAATTAATGTGGTAATATTCTGATACAAGTTTTATAATGAAACATTTCAGCCAACTTGTATCACCATGTTTTTGAAAACCTCTTCACTGTAGTGTAGTGTGCTTGTATGCAATTCTTGGTTTGCATTTAACCAAAGATTTGAAAGTGTATTTAACAAATTGAGTCCGGATGTCAAAAGCATAGTATTTAATTTACTACTGTAGGTATCATTAAATCAAGCCATCAGCCAAAGTTTAATGTTCATCATGTAAATTCATGTACCTATTGATGTCCTTTGGAATCTTCTCATAATCAGCTAGAAGTTGTGCATTGCTCTGTTCTTTATTCCGTAGCTCTTCACTCAACTCCTTGGACTTTTCTCGAAGATTTCGGACAGCTTCCAACTGTCGCTGACTTTCCGACTGAAATCAAAAGTTAGAGAGTGAACACAAAGCAACAATGCAGGTTGCCAGGACTGCCATTTTATCCTACTTTGTCCAGGTACAAAAGACACAAAAGTATGGAAAAATCACACTTTTTTTGGCATACTTGTAAGCAAATACCTAGGTAGATACCAATGTTTTGTCATTTGGCAAAGAACATACAGCGGTCATACTCATGGATAAACACATGCCTCAAGTAAATTGTAAGATTTTGTAATACAAAATTATACGAATTATTGTACACCCACTTCCAATAGTTCCTACCTATACCGGTTTCCCATATACAAACATGGGAGATTTTGCTGGCTTCTTTTGATGTTCACTATTACCTCTGTCTATAAAACACATACTACTCAGACCAAAATGCATCTTAATTGGTGGCCCCAGAGCTAATAAATAATCACCAATTGTCAGCGCTCAATATTTATGTTATGGAAATAGTACCTACTGAAAATAGTTGAAGGAAGGTTCTTGACAAAATCGGCTTTTTCCATTTAATACCTAAGCATGGACAGTGAGTACCAATCTTTTCTTCTATGGAAATCTAAACATTTCTGTACGTATTGAACTCAATTCTGTAAATTCTCACCGCTTTGTTTGAGTTGCGCTGTTTTGCAATTCGGTATTGTTCGAGTAGAGGAGACCGATGCTTCTCCCACTGAAGGGCCAAATTGACCAATTTCTGAGCACTTATTTCCACCATTTCTTGCAACTTGACTGCATTAATATCGGCTTCGGGTAGAAGATCACAAGTTCGACGCTTAATCTCGCAACTTTCCTGTCCATCTTTTAACAGTTGTTCTTCCACCAAAGTTTCTTCCGAGAGCTGGAACAGTAACAGTAAAATATCATTACTACTGGGGACACAAGTAAGAGTATACTCATGGTGCAGTACTACTTCAAGACACCAGCGCGTAGGAACTACTTGCATCATGGGGGGGGGTGGGGGGATTGCAACACCTGGAAGGGGCAGTCTTAGACCCGCGGGCGTTTATTGGAATTTAAACCAGTTAAAAGCGATTCTGGGGTTTTAAAATGCACAAACTGAAGCAAAAACCCTCCAATGGTTGCCCCACAAGGCATTTTTTTTAGAATTTAAACAATTTTTAAGTGATTTTATTTTTGGACACTAAACGTAATTTTTTATGGTGAATGGGGGGTCAGCCTGCTCGAGTGGGGGGGATAATCCCCCCAATCCCCCCCCCCCCCCATCCTATGCGCCTGCAAGACACCTTACAGTTGAAGTTGTTTTGGCTGATTTTCTACAACAGAAATAGGTACCTATTTGTATATTATGATTTATGAACATTTAATTATAAAGTAATAATTTAAAATTAGTAAGTACATACAAATAAAAAATTCGTTGTAAATAATTGCTTATTCTTGACTTAAACAGATTATTTGAATGTCTCTCAATGAATAATACCTAATAGCACCTCAATAACACTGGACTGCAATAATTGACTTAATCATCGACCCAACCATTAGGTTCGAATCACATAAAAATCAACCTGAAGAAGTTGATGAAGAAAAACGGAAGTATTATGAACCAACTATAGGGGAATACTCAAGAATGTATGGTTTGCTTCATGTCGACATCGTAGGACTAATGGTTGGGTCACGAGGAACAATTCCTGGATTTTTGAAAGCATTTGTAGTGAAGCACAAGTTGCATAAGACTTTGTTAAATGGGTCATTCTCAATGGGATTGACTATTTGCTGTCCGCAGTGTTTAGTAATTTTTATTTGGAGATTTTACCCTCATATTCACATTCTTCTTGTTGAATATATTAGTTTGAACAATTGGGAAGTGGTTGCCAAAATTTTGAGGTAATTAAATACCTCACGCAGATTTTGTAGGACTTTGAAACTCTGAAAATCCTGAAAATAGGCTGTCCCACACCATGATATTCATTATATTTCATGATATTTTTCACATTTGCAGTTTTTAATTATGGATAAGCAATAATTATTAATGATCTATGAAACACACTTCTTCAGACTACTAAAGAAAATGTAGCATTAGTTAGTGATTTTCATTTTTAATCTTATAATAACTTTTGTCCCATACTACTAGTCATGAATGTTACTTTTTGAATGTTACCGTTTTAAAATGAAGATAAGACTACTCAACAAGGATGTGACTTAGGCTGCAGTGATTCTTGTTTTGGTGACTGTCGAGTCAATATTTTTTGGCGATTTCTTTTGCAAAGAAAATGGTACTTTGCCTCATCTGAAGACTGTTCCAATGTGCGTATTTTAATTCAAAGTCATGAATGTTACCTCTTAAAAATAACTAATTGCATTAGCAATGTTAATTGAAGTATCTTATATTGAAAGTGTTCTATAACCTCATGTTGGTAGGCATAAACAAACTTTGAACAGTTTTATACAAACTGATATTCTGATTTTTAAAGCCTAGATAATCATGAATGTTACCTGGTCATGAATGTTACTTTAAAAAGTAACATTCAAATATACTTCAAATATATTCAAATATAACATGTATTTGAGTAGTATATAAAGTATCCAATCAGAAAATGTATCATAAATGTTTAATTTATCTATTAGTAAGGAGACTCAGGTCATGAATGTTGGTAACATTCATGACCTTCATGATTGGTACCCTGAGTCAAGATTATTTCTTTTAAGATTTTGTTAATGTGAAACTACACAATTATTATATAATTTTGTATGTGCCTTTCAATGATGTATCTAAATCAGTGCTAGTTTTACTGATCAAATATTAATTTAATCATATTTCATGACCATTTTCTAAATTGTACCATAAAATGCACCCAAATTTAAAACTGCATAAACCCTTTCTAGGTAATGTATAAAACATAATACTTGATCATTCCACATAACATTTTCTCGGATTAAATTTTTTTTTTTTAATTTAGTGCATTTTACCAAATCGTCAATCCCATTGAGAATGACCCAAATAGTATAGTTATAGATGTAATTAGGAGATCAGTTATTATTTTGAAAAACCATTTATATCATTAATTTCATAGTTCAAATGTTTATTACCTAATTTTAGTCACTTCTCATGATTTTGTTAATTTAGTTATCTTTTCATTTATGTTGTACGTATTATTCTGTGTCTTTGTTGGCAACCAACAATTGTTGTTGGCAGAGTTTTAAATAAAAAATATATATACCTACATATTGCCCATATGGCACTCCATTTCATTAGGTATTATTTTTATTTTTAGAAGCATAATTGGTAGTCGTGGCTTTACCAGAATCATTTATTGACCCTTATTAAATGATTATTATGCCTGACCATAAACAATTTAGCAAATGTTTGCACAAAGAATCATTTTATCTAACCCATTACTAACCTGTATCAACTTAGCAGACAATGTTTTAACACATATTTGTAGCCCATCATATCTCTGACGCAGTGAATCCATTTCTTCCTTTATTTTAAATATTTCATCATCTTCGCTTCTCCTCTTTTCCACAACTGAATCAATTTCCAGACCTTTTGGTTTTGGAGCTATTTTAGGTTTTCTATTCTGGTCGCTAGTACGAGATAGGATGTGGCTATTCAAAATATTTGATTTTAATTGATGGTGCTCTGGTAATGAATCCAAATTATTGTCATATTTTACATCTGAACAAAGGTCCAAACTCTTGGAAACTGATTCTGACACCCATGTGTTAGATTTTGATGATTCAATATGAGTTGGAGTCAGTAAACTTGTAGAGTTGAGAGTTATCAAAGTTGGAAGGAGTTTACGCTGAGATGAAATGCTATGCGAAACTGTTGGCAGATGCTTTACATAGTATTCACGCCAAGCTGGAAAGAAAATCGTAAATGGAAGATGAACGTCAATTTGGAGAAGCATTAATACAAATATTTGTGATTAGAATAAAATAATCAAAGCAATTTTTGTTTGTATTTCAAGAAAGCAATATTCGTGATACCTAAATGAAAAAAGCATTACACATTATCATCTTTCTCTGGACAAGGAACTTTGTGAGATAAATAAAATTAAGTTTACCATCAGATAGCTGTTGCCTCGAGTTCTCAGTTGAAAACTCTTGTGGCAGGAATGGTTGATAATGTCCGCATCCCTCTTGACTGTAGGATCCATCATCCAACCAACGTAAACCACTGCTAAGGCAATAATTTGGCACCCACGCTGCTGCTAGCTGGCTTTTCACTTTATCCCCAATGGCTTTTCGAAAAAAAGCAGAACTCCCTGCAATAGGTAACAAAATAGGTAACAAAAACGATTCCACTTGTTAGTTTTGTTGCATTAAAATTAACAAAGCGTACCTAACTAATTGAATGCAACATCAAGTTTAGAGTTATAACGGAAACATAATAATGGGCAGTGTACCTGGTGCATCAATAATAACCTTTTCAGGTTCTTTAGGCAATTTTTCAATGAGAAACATAAAAATCTTGCGAATATCGCTTTCGCTCGAATATAGGAATGTTTGAAAGCCCACGTCTCCAGTAAAGCCAGTATCCTGGCAAGCTTGGGCAATACTGGACGCAACACGAAATCTTGCCGATAGATTCGACGGGAGTGCAAGAGGCAGTCCTAACCCGGGTCGAATTATCTCCAAGCATCGTACAGTTGCTTCAATTAACAAATCTGTAGAGAATTGCTGTATACTTTTAACGTCCTCGTGGATTGAACTGAAATGAAATAAAATTAACATTAAATTTGACGAAGAAGACACATTTTCCCCATTGCGTGCTATTTCAAGCCAAGACCCCTTCCACTCCTACATAACCACACCTCCAAAGCCGAACAAAATACAGTCCTACCTATAAGATAAGACAATGCTCCAATAAGATTCAAAGAAAATAATACTAACCATCCAATTTGTCGTAAAGAATGAATAATAATATTGTCTATTTCTTCCATATTTCTAATTCTACAAAAAGTGACACTTCTAGTACACTGTGCGGTGCTTGACACTGCTGGAAGGTGGATTGTGTTCCGATCAGCTGGCTGGATGTGACAGTAACCCCTCCAAGTGAGCCAACGTTTAGCATAGTGTCAAGCAGTGATCCAAGCTCTGCGGCTTGTCAAATGCCAAGTTGGTCACTGTTAATCCTATTTTCTTTGCTATTGGATTGTAGATACACATTTATTAACATATTAGTTTATACTTTGTATCCTACAATTAAAAATAAGCAATATGTGTGGTGGTATTGATCACTAGTGACTTTATGTTGGGTTGGCAATGCTGCATTTATCTTTCAAAGATTTTAACTTGAAGAAATCGGAACTCCTATTTTCCTTTTTACAATAATGCCATGTGTGAATTTAATACTGGTAAAAAAAGGAGCTCATAACAATAATTAACAATTCACAATTGATAATAAAGAATTAATACAAAGCTATGTGATTAAATATAAAGAAAAGATAAATATTTTGTTCTGAATGTTAAAAAGCAACAGGTAGTGAACTTCACATATGACATATTATCTTTGCACCCCATATTCACAAGTTATACACGCAACACTTTTTTAATTATTATTACATTTAAATTTTTATACTGGCTCTCTAATCTATACTACATTGCTTGGCATCATTAAACCTTAGAATAATAATATAGCACGATTATTTATTAATTATTAGTCGACAAAAAAGTAAACATCGAAGCATTGATCTCATAGCCAAGTGACCAGGTAGGTGGGATTTGGTAAAATTTGGGACAATCCCAATAGCCTAGTAAATGCTCTACTCCAGTGCTAATACAATTTGTCTTAATTTTTGTTAAATGTCCGCACATATCCTATCACATAACGTATGTAATTTTTGGATTCTTATAACAATATACACTTATGCTACTTATTATGATAGGAAGGGATGTGCATTTTGAAAAATATCCGACTGAACAGGGGCTCGAACCCGGGACCTCTCACTTGACGGGCGAGAGCTCTGCCAACTGAGCTACCCGGTCGGACAGACGGACATTAGACACAACGCACTGATGAGGGTTCGAGATCTCCGAGGAGACGTAATTTTTTATATTTCTAATACATTTACCTATCTCAATACATTTTTTTGTCTGGGGCTTAACGTCGCACTGTTCTGCAGCGAAGCTAATTGCGACGGATGTAGATGTATCTCAATACATCTCAATTACAAATAATTTAAATATATCTCAAGAATTATATAATTTTTTTGAGAATTGTAGGATCTTAGAAGGATAATTGCCCCATATTCTATGCCCATCCCGCCCTCCCCCCGTTGGATCCGTCACTGATTACATCGTGCTGATTACCAATATAATAATATTTATCAAACCAGCATCTACATGGGTGTCCGCAATGAAGGGGCAAGGGGCCTCTTCTCCATTGAATCTCAAGCGATGTAGAAACTTGGAAATCCTTCTCAGAGTGTGGAGCGCGCGTTCCCTTGCACACGTTTTGTTCAATTCACACATTTTCAATCTCTCTGTTCGACCTAAACCAACCTAAACTAAGCAAGTTCTGATCATGCTGAATTTAATAACCACATCATACTCTCCAGAATTAGTTGACAAAATTGTCAACTAATTCTACATCAATCAAAGGATTTGAATCCTTTGATTGACGGAAAATTGAAAATGACATTCAATATTGTAAATATTGAATGCCATTCAATATTTACAGTAGAAATATTATTCTACTTATTGAAAGTTATTGAATATTGAATATGTTATTGAATGACATTCAATCTTGTATTTGACCCATGATGACTGTCATATTTGATAAAATGCTGCCTTCCTAAAACGCTCTCTACTACTGAACCACTCACCACCTATTTAAATATCTGCATTCAGTTTTGAACTGAACTAATAGCTGTATCACTTCCTCTCCGCTCTGTTGATAGGCCAAGCAACGAAGCATTTAACCCGGGACAAATTGCAAGATTTGTCTTTTTCATCAGACCTTATTTAGAAAAATTCGCTGATTACAACAAAAAAAAGTTTTACGCAGAGATGTGAAGGGAAATTGCCCAAAATTACGTGTAAAGTTCAAACTTTGAGAACATAAAATATATTTTTTAAGAATCACAGGACACATTTTGATATTTGTTTTCAATAAAAAGTATGAATTATATTAGGATACAATAGTCGAAAAAAAATTGGGTGATAATATTAATTATTTTTGGATTTATTCAATTATTTCATAAAATGACGTCATTTAAATAATTAGTCGTAGTGACGTAACTAAAGGAGCTGGAATAAATGTTTTTACGGGAAAATGTTGGTAATAAAGCCTTATATTTTTGGTATGAATATGATCAAAAGTTCACCATGCATCTACTAATTGTTGTCAAACAAAATTTTAATCAAATTATATGAAAAATTAAACATCAATATAACGCAATTATTGGCATAACGGCGGAACTGTTTGATCAGAAAATGTTGTCACTTATAGAATTTTGGCGCCTGATAATACCTAGCCCAGAGAGAGATTTGGGACGCCATTTTGAAACCGGAAGTGGCATCATCTTAAAAACGGCTGAACCGATAATAACGGAACTGGTGGCAATCGACTCCAACGGTCATATGACAGAACAGATCAATAGTAAAACCAGAAATTACCAATAACAAATACCGGTAATGACGTCACAAATATTCAAAATTCTTCTAAAACCCCCTATTTAACAATAAGTACATTAAATAAATACATAAATGCATATCTTTATGAATTTAATTGTAAAAGTCGCTATTTATAATGATAAAATAATAAGTTTTAACATGGTTATATCATGGTAATAAAAATATTGGTACCTAGTTATAATGCTGTACCGACATAAATTTATGCCGGCATAAGGCTTAAAACCTTTTCTAATTCCAGACACAGAGTGGTATCCACTTAATTAATTGGTATTTGATTTCATTCCAATATGTTTCCTTTTGCCTGGAAGCTAAATACTCTGATTTCTTTATTAGTTTCTAAGTATTCCTATTATTTACTTTTTCTGTTTGTATATCAACTGTGATTGTAAATCTATGTACATGTGAATAAAGATTTTATAAAAAAAAACGTTTCCGAGCTATGGAATCACTTCCGGTTCACAAAATGGCGACTGAAAACAATGCCACATAGATTTTTTTTAAATAAATTCATATATTACATTATAACAAGCCAGAATAATGTATTATTTATTGTTGAACAGGGGGTTTAGAAGAATTTTGAATACTTGTGACGTCATTACCGGTATTTGTTATTGGTAATTTCTGGTTTTACTATTGATCTGTTTTGTCATATGACCGTTGGAGTCGATTGCCACCAGTTCCGTTATAATCGGTTTAGCCGTTTTCAAGATGATGCAACTTCCGGTTTCAAAATGGCGTCCCAAATCTCTCTCTGGGCTAGGTTTTATCAGGCACCAAAATTCTATAAGGGACAACATTTCCTGATCAAACAGTTCCGCCGTTATGCCAATAATTGCGTTATTTTGATGTTTAATTTTTCATATAATTTGATTAAAGTTTTGTTTGACAACAATTAGTAGATGCGTAGTGAACTTTTGATCATACTCATACCAAAAATATAAGGCTTTATTACCAACATTTTCCTGTAAAAACATTTATTCTAGCTCCTTTAGTTACGTCACTACGACTAATTATTTAAATGACGTCATTTTATGAAATCATTGAATAAATCCAAAAATAATTAATATTATCACCCAATTTTTTTTCGAGTGTTGTATCCTAATATAATACATACTTTTTATTGAAAACAAATATCAAAATGTGTTCAGTGATTCTAAAAAAAATATTTTATGTTCTCAAAATTTGAACTTTACACGTAATTTTGGACAATTTCCCTTCACATCTCTGCGTAAAACTTTTTTTTGTTGTAATCAGCGAATTTTTCTGAATAAGGTCTGATGAAAAAGACAAATCTTGCAATTTGTCCCGGGTTCGGCCTGTTTTTAGCCTTCGTTGCTTGGCCTATGATAGGGTAATGCACCTATGTGCCGTGCAATATGTTGCACCAACCACCAACTGACAGGGTTCCATTCTCACCTGTCATAGAGGCCATATTACCCCACCTAGTCCCACCCACCCCTCGAGTCATGGTACACCTCCACCTCGCCACTTTGCACCTGCCTTTCGGGGGGCCAGGGGGCCACGGACAATAGGCAACAGAGGTTATTACTTATTACTGACACCTCTTTCGCAGCCATGGAAGAAAGGGGCAAATTTGTTTGCCATATGGTTTTGTTTTGAATGCTGAAGAGAGCTGATAGTCATCTGTTGTTGACCACTGAATTGTATACCTATTTTGATTTGGCCAATTTGGGAAAGGTCTTAGACCTTTGATATTGCTTTATCGGTAACGGAGATAGTAATTAGAAACCATTTTAACTAATGGACTTCGTGGTCTGAATTGCAATATAGAAATTAAATTGTTTAACTGAACCTGAAAATAATTTAGTTTTGTTATTTGCAGAAAGAACAAAGAATTTTGCCTCAGCCCCCTTAACCAAACTGTCGTAGAATTCATGTAACGACGAGCCCTATAAAATGAAGTAAAATTGAACTGAAAATGAGTTAGCATGTCGACAAAGTGAAATATGAGAATATCAAGAGATCCATTAGGTTTTCCTCTAGTGTGATCCCTCTTCTATGCTAGAATGAAATCCCATGATGATTTGGCGATGTAACAGTCAAGTTAGTGAGTACTGGTGCAGGATCGGGGTTGGGGATGGAAGAGGGTGCATTTGAAAGCACGATTGCCACGTTACGACTGTCTAGGGTGAACTTTAAGCTTTTAGATTTTCTTTTTCTTAAAGAGACTTTTCTTGTTTTAAACAAATATATATGACCATAAATAACTATTTCAGGAGTTCGTTCGCCAGTACAAGTGCGGAATCTATGTGAAGCTACAAATAGGACAAAACAAAATATTGGGGGTTAAAAAATCTTTTGAAATAAATGAACTGTCTTCAAATCTGATACACAAACATTAAACAATTATCATCAATTATTTCCACGATGCATGCGTTTTATAATGTCGTTACATTCACGGCGGTTCGCATTTTGAAACTTGGCGAAATTTCTTATACTAACCAACAATTTCGTTTTATTTGATTCGTACGAAGTCACGCCATTGAAATCTACCTTTCCTTAAAATAGATTCCAAACCGCAGTGCAGTATGTAATAGCGAGAATCTTGGAGAGAATTGAGTAATGCTATTCATTAAACTTGCTCAATGCCTCCCTTCTATGCTCATTATCATAGTTTGCAGCCTCCATTTCAAAGACCCGATCAAACTTTCAACAATTTTCAATAGATTCAAAACTTTCAAATCATCAAAGTACTTTCAGAAGTTCCATATATTTTCGAGTGGATTGTGAAAATATTTTATGTGTTTTCTCACTTTGTGCGTTTTAGCGAGTATAAAGTCATGAATTCGACAGGTGAGAAATCATTGGTGCGATCATAGTTCCGCCATGTTTGCACCTCACCGGAAGTAGAAATATTATATGATCGATAATAACTCAGACAAAAGACTGTTCCCCACCAACAATGGAATGTTGATCAAATATTGTGTGCAATACGGATACAGGATGTCGTGGTTTTCATCTCGCTATACACCCTTAAACGGTCCACTGAATACCGCACAAGTGGAAAACTCATAAGGGTTAAAGTTTCTTAAAAACAATTATAATTTTCGCCTCTATTGGTTTAATATTTGTGTCTATTTAATACTCGGTCTGAGATAGGAAGTGAGCTGAAGCTATTAACCCCACGCTGTTGCATCAAACATCCATTACGAACAGAATCGCTTTTTGATTAGATTTGACATGGCTTTTAGTCATTTTTTGTGACCCGAAACAAATGCGGTCATTAACATTAATTCAATTTTGGAAAAAGTGATTAAAGAATTCGTTTTTAACGAAAAAAATGCTTTTTCAAAAGAGTTGACTCATCATTTCATCATCACTCAATGAAACTGAAGCTCTCCGAGAAGTGTTTTGGTATTACAGAGATATTTGTTAGAAAATCTGTGACATTATGCAATTCTGTAAAGCAGAGTCAATCAATCAGGTTTCAGTTGATACAGAGAGATCTGTAACAGAGTCAGTCAATCAGGTTTCAGTTGATACAGAGAGATCTGTAACAGAGTCAGTCAATCAGGTTTCAGTTGATACAGAGAGATCTGTAACAGAGTCAGTCAATCAGGTTTCAGTTGATACAGAGAGATCTGTAACAGAGTCAGTCAATCAGGTTTCAGTTGATACAGAGAGTTCTGTAACAGAGTCAATCAATCAGGTTTCAGTTGATACAGAGAGATCTGTAACAGAGTCAGTCAATCAGGTTTCAGTTGATACAGAGAGATCTGTAACAGAGTCAGTCAATCAGGTTTCAGTTGATACAGAGAGATCTGTAACAGAGTCAGTCAATCAGGTTTCAGTTGATACAGAGAGATCTGTAACAGAGTCAGTCAATCAGGTTTCAGTTGATACAGAGAGATCTGTAACAGAGTCAGTCAATCAGGTTTCAGTTGATACAGAGAGATCTGTAACAGAGTCAATCAATCAGGTTTCAGTTGATACAGAGAGATCTGTAACAGAGTCAGTCAATCAGGTTTTAGTTGATACAGAGATATGAAAGAGAGAAAGAGAGAAATATTCATTCTATGTTTTAAACCATCCTTTTATAAATTATATCTAAATTCTTCTGACTGAAAGAATTGTAAGTAGGTAGACATATTATTTTAGGATCAAAATTCACTAGGAACCCATCTTTATTACTTCCCTGTAATTTGAACTTCTTTTTGTTCTTCTTCTGTAAGCGGATTGTTACTAAATGCCAGTTTTACAATGCTCTGCTAAATTTTAAACAGTTGATTAGGACTAGTTGCCATGGAAACGACAATTAGAAATCCTAAGTAAACTTAAGTACTTCTTTAACAGAGGATTGAAAAACTGGCCCTAAGAAGTCATCCCTCTATTATTTTTCTCAACATTACAGATACTTTAACATTAAAACTCCATTTAGAAATAGACAACTTGTTAATGTTGACACCATAATGACATATTTCGAGAATAGACGAAGATATTATAACTAGAATATAATAATATATTACCCATGAAATAGTTTTTATGTAGGTACCTACAGGATGAATTATTAATTTTATTTATTATTTAATGTAATTTCCATAAATAGAAATGTTATAATTATAGGGAATACAAAATCAATCTAATCAACGAAAGAGACGCAGCAAGTTCCAGTTACCAGTACCGCTCTGGACTTGAACTGCGGAGGTCATGGATTCGATTCCCGCAGCCGTCCTTTGACTGAGTTTCTTTCGTGCTTTTCCTCAGTCGAGAGGCAAATGATGGGAAGATTAACTAGTAATAAGCCGCGACCGGCATCGTCCTACAGCCCATTACATATTCTTCGTCAGCATTTACCTATTTCAAATCATAATCATTCATTTCCGTCGCATAGCCTAGTAGCGGAACAGTGCGACGTTAAATACTGATACTAAAATAAAATAACCATAGACATCCACAGCGCACATTAAATATTAAAATAATTTTGGCATTGTAAACGGTCGCAAGAATATACGATTTTATTTTTTTATCGTTTTACATCCACAATTCATTTTCTGACAATAGATCAAACATTATTTTAACGGTGATATCTCCTCAAAACATTTTGTATACATATAAAAAAAAACACACTCATATAGGGGGATTTGTAAATAGTATCTGATATTGCCCCTGAACCCGTCTGTTTCCCCCACCACCCGCCGACGTCCCTACTTCCCCGTGCCGTGAGCGTAACATTGATTGGTGGATCGAGCGACGTCCGCTAGAGTTCGCCGGCGTCGTGTAGCGAGTGCCGCTGCCGCACTAATATGCCTCCTATAGTCAGTGCCTCAGTCCGCAATCTCCTCGCTTTAAGAGCACACCTTCTCACATGCGAACTGTGAGAGAAGGGGCGACAACGAGTGCTACTTACATTCTTATTTTAATCACGGAACATAGATTTATAAACGGTGGAAATCAAGGAAACATAGGCTAGTCAGTTTGAATTGTCGTCAAGCGGAATTTTCAACGTGGAAAAAAATCGTCTCTATTTTTTGTGGTAATTTGCAAGTGCAACCAGTTTCACCACTGCCTATACTTAACCGTCATTGTATTACTACTAGGCCTAAACGACTGTAACTTATTATAATATTCATACAAAATTGCATGAATAACTTATTTACTATACTTCTTTCGTAACTGACATTTTCTTACCGGCTTCAATGTGGGTTTGACGTACTGTCATTTTCTGTTAAAATCAAGATTATTTTGTGGGCTATTGAAAAATCAAATAAAAAATATCAACGAAACGCATTGCAATCATTAGACCATTGAGTATAAAATCCCAACCAATGCTGAAAGTCTATGAACTTGAAGGAAACTGATATGAAGTGACCAGAGTGCTGAGCAAAACGTGTTAAAGCCTCCACTGTTGCCTTTCGTGCGAATTGTCTTTGCAATCATCAAGCCGTGTGACTGTATACATGCTTAAGATGATTGGACAGTAGAAATGCGAAAACCAATCTCGATAATCAACTAACATGATGTGTAGGATTCTCGTGCTTTTTACCCCGTAATATTTATAACAGTTCGTAAATAGTGAATGTCCAAGTTTTTTTATATGATCGATTGATTGTTTTCGTTTTGCAAACAATCTATAAAGTGAAAGAAATTCATGTGAATAAAGCTTCGTCGATACCACTATAAATAAAAATGCCTTCAAATATTCAATATACATTAATATTCATAAATTTTCATTGTGGAGATATTAAAATCCGCATTTTTAATAAAACAAATAATAATTAGCAATGCCACAAAGTAACACATTTGATATAATTTAAACCGAGTCCAGAGCCATCGTGCCATGTATTGCTACCTACAAATCACTTAGCCGTGTGTCGAGAGAGGCGAGTTTGCGGAGAGGAGTGGAGAGGAGAGGAGAGGAGAGGAGAGGATGAAGATGCGAGTGAGTGAGCAGCGATCAGGGCGCTAATCTGGAGGCCCTCTTGGCTCCGATTGAGTGGAGCCAATGGTGGAGGTGCCGTACCACCTGAACACCATGCATGGAGCGTGGATCTATCTTGCCTCGTGGTCTGCAATAGTCACCTTCATTACAACAGGTATGTCTCCACAACACTGAGCCATGTGTACACGCGAACCATAGAATTTTTGTTTTTAGTGCTTTAAACAACCTCACTATTACTGCTTTTCACATGTGCTCTTTTAATACTGTCGGTGCGACGGTTATTGCACATGATTACTTTTCAGTGTGAAGAAAATTATTTTGGGATATGTTTGAGTGATTAATAGATAATTTGGTGCTGTCAAGAATCCCATGTTCCAAACCATAGGTCAGTGTCACCTGACCTATCTGGTGATACTTCGAACGTTTTTATATTTAACATGAAGTTAACATGTAAAACTAATCATTGGAAAATATAGATACAGAGAATCTCTGAAAAGTTATGATAAAATGTGGAAAATGCTTCGTTTTCAATAATAACAGTAAAGAATATTCTCTAGGCATTTATTTATCACAATTCTATTTCCAAACGAAATATTGGAAATGTTCAAAATAATTTCGTCTAGAACTCTCCAATCCCCCGATACATTACAAACTGAGATGTGACACGCTACATCCCTATGCTCAAGAATCAAATACACAGAATGATTCCGTCCAAACGGTCTTGCACTAATTGCAGCAAATGTCTGCTTGTGAACGTAACTTCTTTCTTGCATTAGATATTGTGTGTAGGAGTTAGGAGAGTTCCATCAAACAAGCAGTATTAGTGTAAGCTCAGCATTTTGTTATATTTTATTTTGACAGAGGAGTTTCAAAATAATATATAGTTTGTCGTCTGCTCTTCTACTTGTTTATTTGACGCATATCGGTAAAAGACTGCCGGGTTGGCTAAGAAGAGAGAGTGAGGGACTGGTGAGGTGGGGGGGGGGGGGGGGGGGGGGGGGGGTGCAGTAATTAAAACAACCCTGGATATACCTACGCTTGAAAAGATCTCGAGAATCTCGGTATATCTCAGTCAGGATATTCAGTCCCTGGGCGCGAACCCAGCACGTCCCCTACAACAGCCTCGGAAGCAAATATCTAAATCTGCGTAGAAAGTCTAGACATTTTTCAAAATACTTCATCTCAACTTGGATTTTGAGAGCTCATGTACTGTACGATTAATGCATATATTATACAGTGAGCATTTCCGAGTATTTAACAACTTATATTCTGCTGCAGTGAATGATTATGAGCATGTTTGGGAGCTATGGATCTTTACTACTGAAACTCATTCCTGGTGAATGGAACGAAATAACTTGGCAAGGTGAGGGAAATAACACTTACTCTAAATAGTTACACACATTACAGTATAGGTGCTTAACCTATACTCTCAACTTCCACTCTGAAATCTCGGTAAACCATGATCAGACTAGCCTTGACGTCGACTGTCTTGGCTTGTCTTATGACAGGGACGCGTGTTCGAGGGTAGCATTGATTACTTCTCTGGAGTGACTGTCACGGATTTGTCACCTGTAATTGTCTTTGATTTGGACGCCGACGTGAGACCACGTGACTGGCTGTGACGTAACATGCTTGAAACACTTTCGAGGCCCAACGTGCGTGAATGAACAGAGGTTTTCAGTTCAACTTACTTATTGATTAAGAAGTATATTAATGGATACAGACTTACACATTTCGACCCCTCTCCAGTACATGCTTAATAGATTCTGTGATATTGTGTGTGATAGTACACTGCTTTTGTCATTCTTCTTTAATCATTTATACATAGTTGTGTGCCGTATGAATAGAGACCATTAATTATTTACACTTGCAATTATTGATTTCCTACAAAACAAAAATAATTTAGAAATTCTTTAAATTCTTTAAGTACAATGAAACTCCTGGTAATATATTTTAATATAAAATCGCTTTTATTATTTGCTGATATATTTATAATCGTTTATATTATTATGCATGTAATTTTAAAATTGTTTAATAATAACAGGAATACTATTAAACTTAAATAAATTAAAAAATATGCCTCCTTCCTCATCCTCAATAAAACGGTGAGAAATAATTTGATACATAGTTTTATGCGTAAGGGATAAACATTGCATTGTACCTTTATACAACCAATTACTTGGTTCCAATTTTAAGATTGATTATGTCTCATTTTAAAGTACCTACAAGCGTAAATTTACAATACATTATCTTTCATTTATGAATTATTATGTATATTTATAAATTATATTTACATCTTTTATTTATAAATTATATCTAGTCCACGGGGAAGCTGTTTGACCCATCCATATTAAGAGATTCAAAATCTGAATATTTATTCTAATTAAATTTGTAATTGATATTGAGTACTTAATTGCTCTCGTGTGTCTTGCACGAGAGTCTAAATCAAGAAAATTTTGTAAATAAACCACCCCACATGTATTCATAACAGTAATGCTGATGAACATTCGATTATCCTTGGTCTGTGTCTGATATCAGTGCTGCAAATCGTTAAAAACTGCCTTGTAGATGGTTTTAATTGAATGGCGTGGTGTCTAGCTCGCATAGTGTCCAGGAACAGTCAGTATAATCGATACCAGGGTAGTCTTGTCGGCATACACATATCTATGGGCGGTTTCGACCATGTCCCGCAGATACATTACTAGATCCAGCTCCTTCGATACATTACTAGATCCAGCTCCTTCGATACATTACTAGATCCAGCTCCTTCGATACATTACTAGATCCAGCTCCTTCGATACATTACTAGATCCAGCTCCTTCGATACATTACTAGA
The DNA here is from genome assembly GCA_934045905.1 of Leuctra nigra. Lineage (NCBI taxonomy): Eukaryota > Metazoa > Arthropoda > Insecta > Plecoptera > Leuctridae > Leuctra > Leuctra nigra. The sequence continues at coordinate 5,738,294 of OW203763.1, forward strand.
TCCAGCTCCTTCGATACATTACTAGATCAAGCTCCTTCGATACATTACTAGATCCAACTCCTTCGATACATTACTAGATCCAGCTCCTTCCATACATTACTAGATCCAGCTCCTTCGATACATTACTAGATCCAGCTCCTTCCATACATTACTAGATCCAGCTCCTTCGATACATTACTTGATCCAGCTCCTTCGATACATTACTAGATCCAGCTCCTTCCATACATTACTAGATCCAGCTCCTTCGATACATTACTAGATCCAGATCCTTCCATACATTACTAGATCCAGCTCCTTCGATACATTACTAGATCCAGCTCCTTCCATACATTACTAGATCCAGCTCCTTCCATACATTACTAGATCCAGCTCCTTCCATACATTACTAGATCCAGCTCCTTCGATACATTACTAGATCCAGCTCCTTCCATACATTACTAGATCCAGCTCCTTCCATACATTACTAGATCCAGCTCCTTCGATACATTACTAGATCCAGCTCCTTCCATACATTACTAGATCCAGCTCCTTCGATACATTACTAGATCCAGCTCCTTCGATACATTACTAGATCAAGCTCCTTCGATACATTACTAGATCCAACTCCTTCGATACATTACTAGATCCAGCTCCTTCCATACATTACTAGATCCAGCTCCTTCGATACATTACTAGATCCAGATCCTTCCATACATTACTAGATCCAGCTCCTTCGATACATTACTAGATCCAGCTCCTTCCATACATTACTAGATCCAGCTCCTTCCATACATTACTAGATCCAGCTCCTTCCATACATTACTAGATCCAGCTCCTTCGATACATTACTAGATCCAGCTCCTTCCATACATTACTAGATCCAGCTCCTTCCATACATTACTAGATCCAGCTCCTTCGATACATTACTAGATCCAGCTCCTTCCATACATTACTAGATCCAGCTCCTTCGATACATTACTAGATCCAGCTCCTTCCATACATTACTAGATCCAGCTCCTTCCATACATTACTAGATCCAGCTCCTTCGATACATTACTAGATCCAGCTCCTTCCATACATTACTAGATCCAGATCCTTCCATACATTACTAGATCCAGCTCCTTCGATACATTACTAGATCCAGCTCTTCCATACATTACTAGATCCAGATCCTTCCATACATTACTAGATCCAGCTCCTTTGATACATTACTAGATCCAGCTCCTTCCATACATTACTAGATCCAGCTCCTTCGATACATTACTAGATCCAGCTCCTTCGATACATTACTAGATCCAGCTCCTTCGATACATTACTAGATCCAGCTCCTTCCATACATTACTAGATCCAGCTCCTTCCATACATTATCAGATCCAGCTCCTTCCATACATTACTAGATCCAGCTCCTTCCATACATTACTAGATCCAGCTCCTTCGATACATTACTAGATCCAGCTCCTTCGATACATTACTAGATCCAGCTCCTTCCATACAATACTAGATCCAGCTCCTTCGATACATTACTAGATCCAGCTCCTTCCATACATTACTAGATCCAGCTCCTTCGATACATTACTAGATCCAGCTCCTTCCATACATTACTAGATCCAGCTCCTTCGATACATTACTAGATCCAGCTCCTTCCATACATTATTAGATCCAGCTCCTTCGATACTTATCCTTTTCAAAACACTCGTAATCAGGGTAACGTGAACGTCCTTGTATTCAAGATGATCAGGGTCACGTGCACGTCCTTGTATTCAAGATGATCAGGGTCACGTGCACGTCCTTGTATTCAAGATGATCAGGGTCACGTGCACGGCCTTGTATTCATGATGATCAGGGTCACGTGCACGTCCTTCTATTCAAGATGATCAGGGTCACATGCACGTCCTTGTATTTAAGATGATCAGGGTCACGTGCACGTCCTTGTATTCAAGATTATCAGGGTCACGTGCACGTCCTTGTATTCATGATGATCAGGGTCACGTGCACGTCCTTGCATTCAAGATGATCAGGGTCACGTGCACGTTCTTGTATTCATGATTATCTGGATCACGTGCACGTCCTTGTATTCAAGATGATCAGGGTCACGTGCACGTCCTTGTATTTATGATGATCAGGGTAACGTGCACGTCCTTGTATTCAAGATGATCAGGGTCACATGCACGTCCTTGTATTCAAGATGATCAGGGTCACGTGCACGTCCTTGTATTCAAGATGATCAGGGTAACGTGCACGTCCTTGTATTCAAGATGATCAGGGTCACATGCACGTCCTTATATTCAAGATGATCAGGGTGTTATACACGTATTCTTGTATTGAACTGACACTTAGGTGATCAGAGCATATCATCATCGTATTCATGTCTGGAGAAAAATTAAATAGGCTTAAATTAAATGTATTGAAGTCAACATTTGCTTCAATTTCGCGTCTACACGATTACATTCGTTGAACCAAACGATTTAATGCAATAAATTGATGAAACGTTGAGCCGTGATTGATATGGGGGTGGTTTATATATATTGGAAAATGACCAATATGGTGGAATGAGGAATTCTTATGATATATAGGAAATTTCAGAAGTCTAACCGTGTTCTAATAAAAGTTGCTAATATTTCATGATTCACGTTTTTTATTTCTTTACTTTTATCTTGAAAACTAAATATAGGGATGAATTCTTAAAGAGAACGAATCTGTAGAAACTCAAACGCTTTCTTCTTTTTATAGATGGTTCTCTCGACAAAAAATATGGGGTTTCTTTTTATCGTATAAATCAAACAACCCTCCGGCATATTTTGCAAACTTGATTGTTGTGTAGTAGTATAGCATATACTGATATTTATAACGTGCATCCTTCATAGTTTAAAGAACAAAAAGAAAATGTCACTTTGAGAGTTTCTACAAAATGGCAAATGGTCTATCAAGAATGTTTTCAAAAACACTTTTATCTATCACATTTTTCCCAGGCCAGCAAATCTATAAATTTTCAACTACTCTGTATGTCTAGTTTTGTGACACATGTCTTGTATTTTCCGTATTGGTGAAGCCACGTGACATTTTCATTGCCGCGCCTAATAGACCAATTCAGAAAATATCTGAGTGGCTTTGGTTTCTAAATAAATTCTCATGAAGTTTGGATTTCCAGATATCTATTGGTGTTTAACAACAATGGGTTACAACAAGAAAACAGATCTGGAAAATCATACTGCATGTGAAATTCATTCGATCCAGAGATATCCAGATAATTTCTGAATTGTCTCGCGTTCAGTTAGTTTGGAAAATAATTTTTGGACCAAACGCGCATTTCATTTACTTTGTCAGAAGTGTAGAGTTTAGGGATGAAGAATGCGAATCAACTACACATATTTGACGACATGTTCGCAATCTGAAAAATATTACTAGGTAAGAATGCTTTGTTATCTCTTCACTTTCATATTCCAAAACATGTCTTCACAGAGCCTATTTATAATAACTTTGTAGACAACCTCTTTCCTAACTTTTCTTTTTTATTTCATTCAAAATTCATTGGATAGTTTAGATTGGCACTAAGCAATTTTACGAGTAATAAGTAATTTACATTTTACACCCGTATATCCATGAAATATTTGCCATTGATATATTTTTTTACGAGAAGGGAATAGGAAATTATCACATAGAAGTTAACTAAATTTAATGCACTCTTGAGCAAACAGAGGGAGGATCAAAATTTCTTTTTAAAGTTGTATGTATTTCATTTTCATGCAAATACCGATATTGAAGAAAAGCAAAATTCTCTTGTATTAATTTGTTTTATCAGTGTAATCAGATTATTCGTTCTTGGAAAGAATCGAGTTCCGGCCCCAAACACTGCATGGCATCATTTCGTGTATGCAAATACGCCCCCCCCCCCCCCCCTCAGATTCAAAGACATGCATTGAAAGTGAATGCCATAATGTTGAGGGGGAGGAGAGGGAGAAGGGGTTAGTCTCGACACATTATAGCCAATGTAAAGCCCAAGATAATTTAGAGCTGCATACAACAAGGCCGGCGCGTTTACAGATAGCATTTTGAAAAACATTCCAGTCATATTATAGGGAGGCAGTGGGCGGGGGGGGGGGGGGGGGACGAAAAAATCTAGAGGGTAATATTTAAAAGTAGTTGTTTATGTGAAATAAAGACATCAGAAATATAAATCCTCGTGTTTTGAACATGTGCATAATTAAATTAGTTAAATTTTGTATTACAATTCAGATTTAAAACGCTTAATCTAGTAGGTAACTAAAAGAAGCGTTTAGGAACGTATGCAATGGTATTTCCAATGGTAATGGCAATGGTATGCAATGGTATTTCCAATGGTAATGGCAATGGTATGCAATGGTATTTCCAATGGTAATGGCAATGGTATGCAATGGTATTTCCAATGGTAATGGCAATGGTATGCAATGGTATTTCAAAATACATTGCGATTACAATCACAACTCTGTGCTTCTTTGAATGGTGGAATTCATTAAAAATTCAGCCAATTAATTAGCTTGAGCAAAAATATTTGAATTATTCAGAATGGTTTGGGAACGTTGAACTTTATTCAAAAAGTTATAGTTTACAGGGAGATGGAGAGAAATTGTTTCAGAATTCATTGACAGAAGAAATGTTTTCTAGTCTAACTCCACCACAATTAATATACGGAATATAAATTTGGCTTCAGAGATTTTCTTCCTATCTTCTTTGAATGAACCACGCATTTTAATCTAGCTTAATTTTCATTCCCTTGCGTATAGAAGCGACATAATCCAACTTGGCCGTGATTAAAACAATGAATCCCCCCCACACCTACCCCATTCCCTCTTGCTCCCCACATAGACGTGAAAACTATGCAAGAACATGAACATTAACTAATGTCATTGTGGGAACTATTTTCAAAACAATTGCAATATTTTAGCAAATTAATATTATTTTATATTCCGGCTATAGCTACGTACAGAGAGTCAATAATAATAAGCTATCGTGTCAGAAAATGATTCGGAAAATTTAAATATACAAGGAAAATTGCAACTACTATAATTCCATGAAGGCAATATATATAATGTCCAGGAAATGTATCATATAAATATGTAAAAGGTAAATATGGTGTAACCAAAGATTTCGCTATTATCGATTATTTTATTTTACTTATGTCACTTCATTACTAGCTGTATTCGTAGTAGGGAAAGTATCATGCATATCAGCTAGTGAGTTAGTACCTACTTTACGTTATATCTACAAAGTACAAACGCATATCTAGTTATTTTCAATAACAATGATTAGTTGAATTGCGTCAATTCTCAGGAATATAGCTGGGATTTCACTTCCCATTCAATAGGAAATAGGAAATGTGTCATTTCTACGACAATTATTGACTTTCTTGGAGGCGTCAGATTATCTGATCCATTGTTTGTTCACCTTATCTTGAAGGCGGTAAATTAAGGTGTGAAAAAATAACTCAAACGCATTATCTCTAGAACATTATTAATGCTGGATAAAACAGTTATTTTGTTTGCTGTCCTTTTAAAGGAAAAGCAATACTTGCGCAGATGATACCATGAGATTTTACAACATTCGTCTTATCACTCAACCGACGTCGCAAAAGATGCAATCTTTACACGTGTGATTTCTTGCTAATTTATCTTATTCTCGAAATTCAAAAAGGCAATTTGGAATATGAAGGTGAATATTTTCATGTCTTAATCATAAGAGTAAAAATCAATGAATTATACAATGAAAATCTGTGCTACGTGTGATAATAGTAAGTTCGGTTGGTTATGCCAAAATGGTATTCATTTATTAAGGTATGTCATGCAATTAAAACTTAAATGTCCCATCTCTATAAGTTTTACAAAATCGAAGAGAAGTTTTACAGATTGTAGAAATTGAAATGAATCCTTACCAGGTCGAATAATGTGTAATGTTTGACATATGAGTCAACTATGTATGTATGTCTGGTCATGAACAATGTATCTACCCTAACCTAGGTTACATCCACCCTCGTGTTTAGATAAGGGGAGGAGGAGGAGGGGGAGAGGTCGCCCCCAACCGGTCGCAAATTGATGGAACTCACTATTGCCCACTATGACCCATCAACCGTAATAAACTGAATTGTCGGGGTTTATTTCAATGATAATATTATCTCTCCATTCACACGTTTCCATTCGCAGATAATCAACTGTTATCAGATTATAGGAAGAAACAAATAATATAAAATTAGGAAATTAGTTGGTTCCACAGAAGTTCCTTAAATTCTGACCAATTCTTGGATTTTCTAACTTGATATGAAATTAAGCAAAATGAAAAAGTCATGCATAAAAAACTAATGCATACTCATGTTTTGTTAGTTTTGTTTTTAAAAATCACAATTTTTGATAACACTAATAACGTTAAAATACCCAAGTTACAATACAAGTTTCCTTGACATCAAGGAAATCAACTATTAAGACTTGAAAATGAACATTCTCTGATTACGAAAACTCTTGCCAATTAAATAACATACACATAATAATGTAGTAGGACTAGCATTGGCAGTTTTCATAATATCTTCGGCATTGGGCTGCAATATCAATGATAGTCTACTACTGGAACCCAAATGGATATTAATAAGGGCCGAGTGTTGCAATATCAATGATAGTCTACTACTGGAACCCAAATGGATATTAATAAGGGCCGAGGGCTGCAATATCAATGACAGTCTACTACTGGAACCCAAATGGATATTAATAAGGGCCGAGGGCTGCAATATCAATGACAGTCTACTACTGGAACCTAAATGGATATTAATAAGGGCCGAGGGCTGCAATATCAATGACCGTCTACTACTGGAACCCAAATGGATATTAATAATGGCCGAGGGCTGCAATATCAATGACAGTCTACTACTGGAACCCAAATGGATATTAATAAGGGCTGAGGGCTGCAATATCAATGATAGTCTACTACTGGAACCCAAATGGATATTAATAAGGGCTGAGGGCTGCAATATCAATGATAGTCTACTACTGAACCCAAATGGATATTAATAAGGGCCGAGGGTTTACTGATATCAATTTAAACTTGGCTCGGGGTTTATGCTAATCCAAAGGGCTCGCCGGGCTGGCAATGTTATTATGTAACCGTGCAGAATTTTCTTACTAATGTTAGGCACTGATAATGTATTATGAACGCAGATTCTTCTATTTGTCGTCTAATGGCCATGGAAATGTTGCAGAGAGCATAAAGTGCGCTGCACTTTCCGCCAAGCTCAAACTTTAAGTTGGAATTGAACTGGTTGGACCAAACCAACTTATTTCTTCCCAAGCCGAAATGTTGTACATTTTAAGAATACATATATCCACAAATGTATTATTATGTATTGATTTAATTAAAGATAATAATATAATAAGTGCACCTGAATAAACTTCCGAAAAAAACAACAGCGGACGGTGGCCTAACTTTGTTATTGAACAATAAGTTAATTTCAGCGCTCCTAAAATATCCCTTACTTATATTAATTTGAATATAAAAAGTGAGTCTCCTAACAAGCCTATGTGAGTTTTCAACGACAAAGTTTAATTGAGCGGCACATGAATGGACATGAATGTTTACTTCGTGATATTGTGACAGGTTTTCAATCGATCTGTCAGTCTAATGACTTGTGGTTTAGAGTGATGGTCGGTTGGGGTGCATTTGGAAGGGGTGTTAAAGGGGAGATATCAATTTGCTGGATCCCGTATAGATGAGAATAGTTACATTGTAGAAGGACAGAAATCATTACACGGGCATAATCGAGACAAATTATTTGTGCAATAAATTAAAGGTAATTAAGTGTTTTATTTAACTTAAAAAGCGTTAGTTTTAATTATACGACAATCAACTATTATTACAATTATTCATGCGATTTCGACGTCACCAAAAAGCAACAAGGATTATTGCAGCAATCTAAAACAATGTAAATTCAATTAAGATTTTAAAAACACTTGTTAAACATTTTCGAAATACGTGATGTCAATAGGTACCTATCTAATACTTTTGAGAATATGTTGTTCGATATTTCTAGTAAACGCCATCTCAACTAGATTTTAATTCATTCGTGTATTAATGCTAACAATAGTAATAAAACAACTTGAGCCAAGGGAATTCGAAGCGTTCTTAAAAGCAAAGTTGCTGATGAGGCAGAAGAGGAAATATTGCCGTCGCATTTCCACCCTCTTCTTTCCTTGTTGTTGTGGCATTCATCTTCCTGTAATGGCGAGGACCTAATCATTGACTGCACATTAGAGTGTTTTCCTCTACAGGTTCATCATCACCACTCTGTCACCCCTTTCACCCCTTCACCACCGATCACTAGTCTCAATCATGCCCGGTGGCTAACTTTCTCCTTCGGCTTTCTATTGTTCTATTTTCGTCACTTGCCCCCAGTTTCCTTTTCATTGACACGAATCTCATAACCTCCTCACCCCTCTATCATCTCCAGCCCTCCTCTGCCCCCTCCCCATGTTAGTGTCATGCCGAGATAAATTCACACCCCGTCAAAACGATTTCACAGCAAATTGCTAACACTTTGGACAGAATGTAATAGAAACGATCAAATCAACACAGAAGGGTAAAGAAGGAAGTTTATTATGTGAGGATTTCTCTTGTGTGGAGTCTGTATGTGAAGAAAGTCCAGGAACTTTCTTATGCCAATGAAGACTCTGACTATGAAATAATATGAATGAGAATTGGAAATAAGTATTGAGTCGGGATCAGCGTACGTCTTGCGGAAGAAACTTTGAATAGAGAGTAGATTTTAACATAGGTATCTTCAAATATCGATTTTATGTGTTCGTGTTTATCTATCATCTTGGTCTATGGACTTCGTTACTGTATTTGAAGAAGGAATGAAAGATGAAAGATGTATATTTTATTGAAAATTAAGCAGGGTTCAAAATGTTGTGGGTTGTCCCCCCTTCAAAACAAGGACGAGTCAATATAATGAACTGTGCATTCATCACTTTTATTATAACTTTAAACTTTATAGATCACGAATTCGATGGATGAAAGAGAATCAGTCTGCAATGAGTTTTTTAAAATGATTTATTGAATCACAAAACAATATTCATCTTTCGCCTCCACGGGTCACAAAGCCAATGGCTTACCTGTGAGATAATTATAAAAATTATAAATTGTCAACTCACATAATTATAATAATATGTTTTTTGTAAAATTCATTATACGTTTGCATTTCTGCCCGTTGTGGATCATGTATACTTTGTTAACAATTGTAATTGAGATTGAAATAAAGGAATGTAATAATAATAATAATAATAATAATAATGGTTAGAAAAAAATATTGTAGGATATAAATGTATATATATACCTTAGAGTGAGAGTACACAAAAATTATGAAATTACAGCAGAAAACCATAAATAACAAGTACTTGCAAAATGCTTATTTACATCATATAAATTCTACTTAAATCTTTATAGAACTCGAAACTTCAAGTTGAAAATTTGACATCAGTCTTCAACTGCTGCCCCCCCCCCCCCCCCCCCCCCCCCCTTCAAGTTGATTAAATCCTGAAAACTCCATGCGAGTTTCATGTTGATAGTTTCGATTGTAGTAAATCAGCTTCACAAAGTTTCATAAAACATCACGAACATTATGAGTTTCATAGATGAATAAATGAAAAGTTAAGCCTTGTGTTCCTCGGCCCTGTGGACAATTGGAAATTATTCAGAAGCCAACTTCAATAAGCGTTTACTTAATATCAGCAATTGGAAAATTGACAGTGAACTTCCAATGTGAAGATAGTAATTTCCATCATAAAGTTCACAGGCATTAATATTATTATTACCGAACGAAAACAATAATTTTATCATCTAAATTGATGTTCCAGTAGACATGTTTGATATTACTTTGATGCCAGTTTTAGTTGTTAAATCTTGGACTAGGAGGAATAGGAATAATATGTATATATTATATGCATTCTTTGAAATTGTACTTAATTTATCGTAATTTAGCTGTTTTGTTCTGGTTTCATTAAACATTTACTGGAACTGTTCTTTGCCGAATCAATGACCGCAGTCAGTTGTGATCTCACAACAATGTATGTAGCACAGGTATTATAATAGTTTAATGCTAATTCAGAATAATTTAGAATATTAATATTTTCATTTAGAGAGAAGAAATACAATTTACTTTTTTCTATGGGTATATCATTTCTACCGGGAGTATTTTCAAGTATACACTGCAATGCACTCGTTTTTTGTTGTTATTCTGGAACACGTCATCTCTCTCTTTTAATAATCTTTATTAGTATAGCTCGTCTGTGGTAACAGCAACTGTTGAGGGCAATTTTTATCTTGCCTGCACCATCACCTGTCAGTGTCAGGTCACCGCCATCAGATAATATTATTTCAAAAAGTCGGGTATTACATATTTGTCAGTTAGGTACTTTTAAACTCTAACGTAATATATTGTGTAATATAAATAAATATATTTATGTTCAAACACAATATGACACAACACATACTTCATGTCTCTGTTGTCACTGTACGTTTATGAGTGTAACCATGGCCGTAGGTACGCTTGACCTCAATAATTATTTTTGAAATTTGGCCAATCATCAATAAAAAAATAATATAAAATTTACTGATTATAAAAGTAGATTATTTTTTCTTTTCAAAAAGATCTCTCTGAATGTTGTATCTGTACATTCCTATAATATTTTCACCTTCCAAAATACGGAATCTTTCAATTGAACTATATAAGTCCACGATAACTTAAAGCATTATAATGATAGGAGCGAGCAATTCGTGTAGTTCGCTCTTTACTGCGTTATTCCAAAAGGGTTCAAATCAATACACTAGTATAGAAAAGGAGAGAACATGTTTTTTGCTCTGTGTCGGCCTGCCGCCATGCTTAAGGTTTTTCTCTGTGTGTTTTCTTAAGAGCTGTCAATGTTTTTCTAACAACTTGTTTCTTTGACAAAGTGTCAACTAACCTAAATGAGCACATGTCACCAATGTCTCGAATCAAGGGATCATTCATCCAATGAATTCACTCATAACCCTCGAGGGGATGAAAAAATCGACGTTAAACAATAGAATTGCCCTTTCATCCCTTGTATAGTGTATAGTGGATAGTGGATAATGGATAATAGGCAGTTGTCAATTGCCATTATGTATATAAGTAGGACTTACACACATTTTTAGCGTGGTGCTTTACAAATTCATACAGGCATATTGAGGCATAATATCAGCTGAAAAGGTGAATAATTCTTCTTCTTCAAATTTAGATTTCTTTTAAACTTTTCGAATTCTTCCAAAAATAATATGTTTTTCTTTAAGAGCAGAAGAATTTCTAACCAACTTTCTATTGCAGACAGTTATTTTTCCAATTCCTAAAGTTTCTTTGACCACAAAGACGTTGACATTATTGAAAGTTGACGTAAGTTCAGCATCCATTTTACCGTCGAAGATAAAAACGTTGAAAACGAATAAAAAGTCCATTACTTCATGGAAGAGTAGAGATAATATTATTCGATGAGTGAGTCGTGTAAAAACTTGTTGGAATTTATTTTAAAAAACTTCGATTCATTATTTTGAGAAGAAAAAATGCGTTAAAATATATTTAAAGAAGTTGAACTTGCACATTGATTTCGAACTGAAATCAAACTGAATTGATTTCGAATTGATTGGTTCTGGTTCGCAGTTATTTATTGGCTCATCCAAGGATTTCGCTCGATTCTGTCTCTTCTTCGTGTGAAGTAATCCAGCGCTAAGTCTCTGGATGAGCCAGGGTTTACTCTGTCGGCTTTTATATCAGAGGCGGTGTCAAGGTAACAAATCGCTAGACCCCGTTGAGACGAGATTTCAAGCCGATGGATTTCCACACACAAGGAAAAGGGAGATTTCCCGCAGATCTTTATGTACAATAACTCATTGATAAGAATATAAGATGAATATTTTGTTTAGTTAACTTTTACATTAGTGCATAAGTCATTGGATTCATGTTATAGTACTCTTAATATGAACCAGGAAGTGAAAAATTATAATATTACAAGCTTGAAAGGCATGTCCGAAACGTTAATGATCTTCAACAATCATAACATTGATGAACTCACAGAAAGGATAGGATGTTTTTTCAGTTTCAATATTATATTGTATTAATGATGTTTGCATCATCCAAAATAATGTATATTCAATTAGGGTCCAGATTAATATTTGCAAGCCCTAATATGTCAAAAGAAAATGGGTGAAATTACTCTTTAGCGTTATTGTCAAGAAACGTCGAATGTTCTCGAAACTTTGGTAGAAAATTGCCGATCGATCCCTCGTTTTAAGATGAGTAATATAACATCAACTCATCCTACATTCACTCGACGATTTCAATTGATCCACTCATTTCGTGAACCACATCGTACCGTGGTGATCATTAGCAAAGGAAGGAACTCATTATCAGGTCAAATGAGTACATTCTCTTCAAAGCTGACGCCATGGGGCTGGGCAAATGTGTGCTCAAAGTTGTAAAATGATCGTAAATGGCTGACCTTTCAGCTAATGCAAGCTTCGTTATAACGGTCGGTTTAACAATGAACTGAAGTTCATTTTTTTTGTTTTAACATTATTAAATAATTGAATGAAAGACTGCAATCTTTTTAAGATTATGCCATTTTGTTATCTTTTGTGCTCTGAGGTTTATTATGTGCCGTGCGCTCGCGTTCTGCGTGTGTAGATTAATCTGATTGCTTTGCAAACGTTGGGGAACATCTACTGAAGACTTTAACAGATTAACAAATCGTTTTATAATAATTTAAATGTGTACAGCAGAAGTGAATAGCATTAAATATTTGTGGCAATATGTCACAAAAATGTGACAACAAAATCATACATTATTTCGTTTTAGTTTTCAAACTCTATTTCATTCGCTAATATGCTTGAAGCTCATCAACTTAATGTTCTCTTTCGTTTCGTTGCATTACGGTTGCAAGTATCGGTGTTCATTTTCTGTTAGAGTTTTATTTCATCAACCTACCGAGGTCATAAGGAAAAGCCATATTTCATTGATTCTGTTGCTTTCAAGGACGTAATTCATAATTAAGTACTACTTTTGGGTAATATCGGTGTAAAATCGTTTAATACTCCAACGTTTCGATCACATTACAGAGATCATCTTCAGGGACAAAATAAATTCAAAGTTATATTTATATATATATTTATTTATTTATACATGAATCCATTACCAGCGGCTGTAAAACATTCATCATAATAATATATACAGGTAATGCCTTGTGTGGCCGAGTGCTTTGGTCATATGTGTCTTGTTTTGTATCCTTTCCTGATTAAAAAATATATATTAGAAATATATTAACCAATAACATTTTGAAACTTCAATGAAAGATGACAAGAAAAAGTGTAGTTGTATTGGAGATTATATAGTATTTCATATCTTTCAGTGTACTATCTTTTTAAACTAGTCTGGGTGTGTAATTTGAATATCGAATTTTAAGGGTTTTGGATTCGCTCCAAAGTTTAAGGGTCAATATCTCAATTTGTTCGCAAACGATTTGGAATCAAGGAACCTCTGCAATGAATACAATTCTTCATCGTAATATCAAGAATGATAAGAATCTATTATTGAACGCTTTGTGTGAGCGATAAACAAACGCTGCTTCCATCGATTTATTATATTTATAATAAAATACATTAGGGTGTATAAGAATTCCTGACATAAAACTATTCACATTTAACACAAAATCATTTTGGCTCAACTGTAAAACATTCTCATATATTTCGTGTATTAGTAAAAAGATAATGATTTTCCAATCATTAATAATTGGCTAATTAAATCTGGCTAGCAGTTCGCGTGATGATATCTGCGATGAGATAACCTCCTACATATCAGAGGTATTGGGGGCGGGGGGGGGGGGGGTTGTTAGAGGAGAGCAAGGGGTGGAAATCGCCCTAGGCTTCACCACGTAACTGAAAATAATATAAATATCACGTCACAATAATTGCTATCCCAAGAGAGACACACCGAGTTATGATTTTACACAACACCAATATTCTTGTTCTAGTTTCTATTTTTCACAGAGAAACCGAGAATCTAAAAATAAAATACATACAACCAAAATTGTCGAAGATTTGAAAACTAATTCTTGGCACTTAGTAAAAGAAATGTTAACTGTTGTGATTGTCGTAATCGTTACTATCTCATGATATCTTTATTCTGGACCGAAATCGACAAGAAAACTGTAATTTTTACCCCCGATGTATGAAAGGTTTTACTTTTTGGACGGATCTGCAAAGCTCTAAAGAGAGGGGCACTTTCATCCCCCAGCTTCCAACTTATCCCAGCTTTATGGATCTGGGAACACTTGGAAGCTGATATTCCGTTAAGTCAGGCGATGAACAGAGTATCGGGCTTTTGAACCACCGTTACCCCTACACTTGAGTTAAAGGCTTAACTACAGCTTATGTCAATGTTACCTCTATGGCTTAAATACCACTTAATATTGTGATAAAAAGCAAACAGATTCGGTTTGACTCGAGTAATATGCAAAACCCTCACAACCCTCGTGTCAGAGTAGCTCATCCCTTGGGAGATATACAAGTGAACAAGTTCTGAATCATAAAGACTAATATAGCTCGTTATATCTGTATGCGTTATTGACATCAAATATTGAAACGCTTTTCCTTTCACTGATACTTAAAATATAACTCAAAAGAAAATATACTTTCCAACAAAGTTAAGTTTTCGGTATGCCACACGCCACACGGTATGTAACGGGCCTTGGAACGGCAATGGAATAGATACATTTAAATCGGATAGACTAGGTATTGACACGTTATCAGAAATAAAATATTATAAATCACAAAATTGCGTAATATGTTGCATATTGTTCTTTACATCGATAATGATCATAATGATCAATTATGATATCTTTACAGTGATACATGTCGTTTTTCGAAGGCAAAGTTAATTTTGTTTTCATGCAAGTGTTTGAATTGTACGCCATATAATTGCGAAACATTTACTTACGAAACACTGCATATTGTTTGTGATAGTTATTATTTAGCAAATATAATAAAATATTGGAGGTATCGTAACTCACTGTGAAGTAGAATTGACGTTATGGTTAGGCTAGGTTGTCTCTTATTTGCACAATAGTTTTACCTTTTAAATGCTTTCTTTGAAAAATAAAAAGAATATAATAATATTAGAAGATAATTAATATCACAATTATAGTGTTAATCAACAATATATCCCGTAAAAAAGAACGTTAAAGAACGTTAACTCTGGGCTCCATGACTAGCTTCTGAGTAAACACCTAGGTTCACTTTATTCTCACATGTAGCGTTTGAGTGGTGGTCAGCCCAATGACAATCAACGCCTGAAAGTGAATCTGGAAAAGATTCAGGTCGCTGTCTGCTGTGGTTTGCTTCGTGGAGCAAGAGGCTGGCCATGCCGTGTTGACATGACATCGCATTGTCCGACGTGACTTCATGACATTCCAAACTTCGAACAATTCATTCGATTCGAACTATTCAGTCAGACCACTCGGATTTATCGAAACGCTCAACTTTCAGAAGAAATCACTTTCTTGTTCACTGATTTCTACATGTTGCTGAATTAAAAGTTTCTTAAAGAGATTAAAAACCATTAAAAACAAAACCGGGTGCGATTGTCGGAGTGACAATTAACTCTGACCAAGTGTCTCTTACGGAGTATCAATATTAAAGGCAATAATTCCCAGAAAAGCACAGATTGTCTTTACCAATGAAGTGCGATGTTAATTATAGTTTATCCTCAAGTTTATCAGCTTGCTCAAGGAGAGAGTTTCTCCTCAACTTTCCCCATTTTTACACATTTTGAGTTACAATTGATGGAATCAGTGGTTTCAAATAAGAGTAATTGTTACAAATCGTCATAAATCAATGTAACCATTTTTAAATCTCCCGTAGTTGTACAGTGCCCAACAACCCGGCACCTCCACCAAAAGAGCTTTGTAGCACTGCATTTATGTGTGACAATGCTCAGTAGTAAGTGAAAAAAACGAAAGAGTAGATATCCTATCTAATATCGTATACCTACTTGTTATATGGTATCATGGTTTCCATTTTAGAGGTCATAAAACAAAATGGTTTTGCTGCGACATATTGGTTGCCTTGAGTATTATCTTTCAGAACAGATTTACTCGTAAAATAATTGTCAATCTTATGAATAAATTATATGAATAGTAAGTTTAATCATTCTGTGGATTTGTACTTCGGAGTCCGGTGTTTGATTCCCGATGTCAACCTTCCTGACATTATTCACGTGGAGCTCCTTTAGTCGCCAGGTAATGCATTACAAGTTGAATTACTTATAAGCCACGACCCTCTCATCCCAGATCCTTCCCCTTTATTCATTATCTACTAATCATCCACAACCACACACAGACACATTTCCAAGATCCTGAGATTTGATGCCTTTAAACATTAATGAATGCCTATTGCCTTCTTATTGCGCGAGTAATATAATTTGGAATGCAAACGACAATACAGTTTCGAGACAAGATTCTGATTGCAACATTCACGTTCCGAAATGTTTAATTTTCTCCTTAGAAGTCTGTAGGGTGAAAACGGAATCCAAACTAATAAAATCCCTAAATCCAACAGATCAATTTAATTTTTTATTTGTGAGCTTTACGCGAGAACTCTTGGCAAACTATCTTCTTTGTGACAGATAATAAATAGTTCAATGGAAGAAACATAAACTACTTGATAGTTCCAATAAATTAGATACCATAATAAAATTTAAATTAATTACTTTGGAACAAGTGAGAGAATGAGACTTTTCCGTGACATAATTTGACCCTTCCCTTCCCCGTATACTTATTTTTCACCCCAATTGCTTTTCCTGGAAATATGAATGTTTCTAAGTAAAATGAATCACTGTTTATATAGCTCTATATAAACTCCGACACCTCGTAAATTGATACAACATGAGTCCGAGGAATCCGGTCCTATGGAACAAATCACAAAATAAATACAAATAATATGACTTCGATAAAAAGAACGTTAATTCGCGATCGACCTAAGGTGTGATGAAGGAGGGGGGGGGGGGGGGGGGGGGGGGGTGAGACGTGTGGACTATGCCAAATAGTTCGTGTGGCGTGAGTCGTCGGAGGAGAATTCACTGCACCGATGGCAGCCAGCAGCAAGTAGATAAACGCCAGTGGCAGTCGGCCAGCAGACATGAGAATCAGCCGGCTGGTCGCAGACTGCCCAAACACCGACACTTCACGGGAGAATTGATGGCCCACCGACGCGGGCAAGGAGTGGGGGAGACATCACGCCACTCACCCCATCTCTCAACACTGATGGCTCACTCTCTTAAAATATTTGCAAGACGACACTGATGTTTGTTTGTATCACTTTTGGCGTGAAGCGTGTGTACGGAAATAACAATACAAATCTATCCCTACCCTCTGACCCCCTACCCTCTGACGTACCCTCTGACCATGATCGTATAATGATCATGATCGTATCATCGTCTTGCGTATTATAATGAAATATAATAATTTATAGTCAAAGTGTAAGAGTAGAATGTTTACAACTAAACCTATTATGTGTTTACACTTATGAAGGAAATTGCTCATCATAAACAAAAATATTGAATTGAATTACTAAGATCGCTCAATGATCATGAATCAATCAAGTATATTGAAAAATAATTGCTCGATTGAATTGAATTTCTTATACTATATAGTACGTTATTATTCTTTCGCTATACAATAACCCATTGAGCCTGTCAGCGACATGCTTGCTCTGGTATGAGTTTATGATCTACCATAACTCCCACCTTGCAGCTAGTGTTTGAATTCCCCCCCCCCCCCCCCCTCCCCCGGCCCAAAGTATGCCCCTGTGCTCCGGTACTAAATAATACATCTCCGGCGTCGCATGCTGCAGTAATGTCGAATGCATGATGTGAACTGAACAAGAAGATGGGAGGGGTAGCAGATGGAGCTTTAAGCTCCAAGAGAAAGTTCGAGGCTGTGAGACCAGGACGAAGAAGCACAACGTCTCGCTACAAACATCATGCACACTTGCCACCCCCCCCCCCCCCCCCCCCCGCACACACGCACACACGCACATCATACGATATCTACACGTTTTAGGGCACGTTTAATTTTCTGCACCTATTTTACTCTCGTAACTTTTGACCACATTTTTTACATCCCGCTGTCTTCAACAGTTAGTTAGGTAATCCTTCACTACTACAAGCAATTATTATTATTATTATTTATTGATTGATACAACTTTGACTAATGCTTATACATGTTTTAATTATTAACAATAGTCAATGTTCTTAAGTGCAATTATTCGTCGGTTGTTGTAGTTTAGTAAGTTCATGTCGGAACAACGGACTTCATCCTCTTCCCTCCACGACGCTGGCAGGCAGGTTGTTCCACAATCTGATCCCATGCGCTGCGAGAGAGAACTTACCAATGTCTGTTCGCGGCCGCAACAGACAAATCTTCTCGGTGTGAATCCGTTTTCTTACAACGTTTCATCTTTGTTTGTTGCACACCACATTTTTCATGGTAAATAATAAAGAAATGTGAACCCTGTTTGACAGAGATCAAGGCGTAATACATTTATCGTTGTAAATAATTTTTTACATTATACATTAAAAATTGCCAAATATGAATAAATTGTTCTTGAAAGATTTGTCTGTAAAATATAAAAATTATAATAGTCTTCATACTTTAAACCTTTTAAACAGCTGTTTTGCCGCTTGTTGCAGGCACTTTTCTTGGATACGATTGGAGACAAAATGGGTTGACGAAATGTTTTGAAATTTTAACCATAATTAGATAAAAGACAAACTTAGGGTTATCACTTGGTACTTTTATAATTTTTTGCTTTGTTAATTAGTAATAATTAGCTGATTTTTGGTGAAAAATGGTCTATTTTCTTGTCTCGCTGGGTGCCGTATGAAATTTAATTTTAAGAATGTGGCAAGTGATTACCCTAAGTTTGTCTTTTATCCAATCAATATTAAAATTTGAGATCAATTGTATCGGAAATTTCATATTTTGGAGCGATTTTGTTGAATAACCGGCGCCTAATTAACAAGGAACGAAGCAAAAATAAAATGTGCTTCTAATATACAATCAGACTGATCATGTGAACATCCTATCAATGCGCTTGTCGAGCGCTTGCACCACTCACTATATGAAGGTCCGTATGAAGGTATATATATATAAATATATTTATATTAATATTATTATTAGAAAATATAGATGTAGATGTATAAATGTACTTAGCATACCTAGGTACCCTGACACAAAGACACTTGTCTTTCCTAGGGTATACACACTGCAATTGTAATATATTTGTAACTTTACAACAATAAAAAATCTTGAAATCTTGAATCATCATCATCCGAATAAACCAAATAAAAAAAAACGTTTCAATTTCAAACCAGACAGAGTATATTGTTCAAAATACATACATACTGGTGATTCCTGTCTTGATGTACTATTCATGTGTCATATTTCAGCCCGCTAAAGAGCCATCAAACGTAGAGTCTATTTATATTTCTAATCACCATTCAGAAATCTAGAGTGTGTTTTCATCTGAAATCGGCAAAAGATGTTTGGATACGCAAGACCCAAGGGGTGGTTAGTGGTTACCTTGACATCATGCTGTGACAGTACAAAAATAGCCCTTTACAAACAAGCAACTGTTTATTTTGTGGGGGAAGATTGGTCAGGACATTTTAATTGCAAACAGACGCAATTGCTTTGATTCATATCATAAACATATTTTTAACCGAAATGAACAGAAATAATTTTCGATAACTTATCATTGTTGCATGTATCAATAGAAATATCTATTTTGGTCATTGCCGGTACAATTTTATTTTGAGTTGAAAGATATTTAAATATAACTCAGATTGTATTGATAACAAAACTGTGCAACGTGCCTATTATACAAAAGCGTTTAACACAATTGCCTGTCAACGTTTCTCTGATCACTTTAACTAAATGTTCCTATTTTGAAGTTAACGAATAATGTTTACAACCCTACAGAAGTCTTACGTTTTCAATATAAAGTAAGCGGGGAATTCGTTTTCCTCATTAAATTTCTTTTCACTACTCTGAATAATTATCTGAAATGTATTCTGTTGAATGAAGTGCAAGGTGATATAAGTTTCAATGTTATGTTCACGTTGTTGGTTAATGAAGTATGTGATCCCTTGTAAGGCTGTAAGCGCCGGCCAGCTGGCGCCAATGCCGACAGCAGGCCACGGGGCAAGCGAGAGGGATGAGGGGCCATTACAGTGAATTTGTCACCTGACTACACTTGATTAAGCAGGCTTTCGACTCAATTCACTCGCCACGACTTTAACATGAATGAAATATTTTAGCTAATTTTAGTTCCCTTTAAAACGAAGGCACGGCACTTTTAAATGCATTTTATTAACAAGTCCAAACTAAAAAATATATAAATCTAAACATTCAGCATTGAAAATTAGTGATATCAAAAGATGGGTTAAGTCAGCACGTCAATTCAAAAAGAATATTTAAAAATAAAAAATAAAATAATATACTTGGATCATTGTGTTAGAAAATCTTTGGCCAGAAATCCAATATCACTACTTTAAATGAACTAAAAATTATGTCGCTTAGTATTTCTATAATTTTTTAAATTATATTGGAATTAAGAAGCGTGCGTAAGCGAAAGGGAAAAGCATGGTTCGTCAAAGCGATTTTTTTAAAATGTCTTTTCACGCTGATAAAATTTTAAAAAAATCAGATAGTTGCGACTCATTTCAGCTTATAGACTAATATTGCCACATACTGGATTACTGTAAGACACTTGGTACGACTTCAAGATTATTTACCAAAAATATCGTATCGTATACTTTGAGGTTGTAACAGAAGTTATAATGTACTCCAGTGAGTGGCACTCCAGTGAGTGGCGGTCTATTAGATTGTAATGGGTCGTTACTATCTGATTTTTTAAAATTTTGTCAGCGTGAAAAGAAATTTCAAAAAATCGCTTTGACGAACCGTGCTTTTCCCGTTGGCTTACGCATGTTGACTTGGCCCATATTTTGATATCACTGCGTTTCAGTGTTGAATTTTAGATTTTACTTATTTTTTTTGGTCGAGAATACTTGGTATTTTACATAATGTAGTGTTTTTAATGTTTAGTTATAAGTTGTTATATTATGTAGGAATGACAACTGATGGAAATTACTTAAAAATACTCCATTTCCGATTTGATTTGCGTTTGATGCCAAATAGTTGGATTAATGATGTTCCAAGTGAGACTAGAGCGTAAGTTTCGTCCCATTCGGTCCAGCCGTTTACGTGATTATAAGCATCACTTTAGATTTTTTTGGAGCGACCGCTATAGGTAGGTATCTACCTAGGGTACCTATATACCTACTATTATTGAGCATCGTCAAATAATTCAATGTTATGTATTTTACATTAAAAATTATTAATGCATGCTCTGACTGTAGAGTGTAACTCGCCCTCTTCACCTCAATGAAATACTTTCAAAAAATAAAATATCTCCCTCTTTTCTCTCTTTCTAGCAGAAGTGATTGGAACAAGCAAAAAAATAATTAACCAGGACCATGGTATAAATCATAGACATATTTAAAAAGAAGAAACACGCTGGTTTGATAATTATAGTTTGAACTAATACTGTTATAGTTCTACTTATAAATATTAAATATAAGTTGAGAACAGATGACATTGAAAGATAGACGGAACGGAGCAAATGAAGTTCATAATTTAAAAGTGCCCATGTTTTTCAAGTTTTCGAACATCCAAGCTTACCCTCTATATCAGTCTTCTCGCGTATGAGCACTCTCCAAAGAAACAGAAGGTCCGAAGTACATTTCAATAATATTCTGCCTTACATCCAGTAATATTTGTAATGGTGACACCAGTCATATTGAAAGAGAATACTTCAATATAACTCTATTGGTTAACTTCCGTCAATTTGCAATAGTTGATAGAGATTATGGTTACATAATTCGAAAACAATTGGACTTCGGGACTTCTGCTTCTGAGTTACAGATAGATGTATTATACTGGTATATAGGACAAAACATGTTTTGTATTCAATAAATAAAATAAAATAAACTAAGTAGTAAACTTGAACATTGACGAACATGTACGATTTTATGTTTTCGGATGAAAGCTGACTCAAGACCAGTTGAACCGTTGAACGCAAATTAAGTCAATTGATAATATTCACATAAATTTAGCATATTTTGGCAATGTTTGTCCGTATTTGCATGATCGTGTATGCAATGGTAGTTTTCAGCAGTTCTATGCGATAACAGTGCTTTACATTGCATCAGTTCTACGAAAGTTTACACAACAATAAGTTAGCTATTATTACTACCACTAATACTGAATTTTCTAGCACGGTAATAAAGAAGGCCATCAATTATTATTCAAAAATTTACTTTGATCAGCAATGTTATTTCTATATCGCCTCTATTTTAACGCAATGTCACAACCTAACCCCAAAACAGTTCCAATGAGCTTTACGATGAAGCAACACCCCAAGTTGGTCCAACTACTAAATTCATTCACTTTATTTTGTATGCACGATTTCCTAGTAGTCAAATAATATTCGCAATTATTAAAATGAATTATGATAACGTTGTACTCGTGCCGACTGTATATCTCTCGCCAGTAAAACAAGATTAGAAATACTCAATGTTTACACACTAGTGAAGAAAATGGCGATGGGCCAGAATGAAGACAAGCTTCCACGAATTAAGTCTGTCTTGAAATCACAGTCGACAGAAGACCAATGAATGACGTTTTCACGCTTCTTTGGCACGTGTGGAACCTCAGACAAGTCGTTCTAGTTACCACATTAGACAGATTGACTCTGCAGAAGAGCTGCCCTTT
This sequence comes from Leuctra nigra, assembly GCA_934045905.1. NCBI lineage: Eukaryota > Metazoa > Arthropoda > Insecta > Plecoptera > Leuctridae > Leuctra > Leuctra nigra. Next base: position 5,761,183 of record OW203763.1, read on the forward strand.
CATCAAAAATCATTCATTGCCAATTTGGATTGAAATTCCTGTCAGTATATCATATCTCGCATATTGCATATATATTTATTGGTGTGTTTTACCAAGTAGGTACTTATAGTAAAATGTGTAATCTGTTGAATTGATACTTTAGCAATATACTTATTGCTTATATAAGTATATTAGGTAGATAAATATCTCACTTGAAATTTTTTCATTAGAATTGCAAAGTTTTTATTTGCATAGGTATATGAACTTGGAACGGAATAGTATTGCCGCAATTATTGTGAGTAGATCTGGATTTCGAGTTCTGTAAGTAGTTTCGAAAGGGTTGAGGAAGGGTTGGTGGCGGAGGGTGGTGGGAAGGGGGAAGGGGGGGCACCATGACGAATGTCGCGCCGTCTTAGTGATAAACTTGGATGAAATGTCGCGGAAAATGCACTTCCGAAGACACGGCTATAAAATGTTGTCTTTATGCTCCTAGCAAACTATCGGTGAATAAAATGGAACGAACTTATGAAAATCAAGAAGAGGTCTCTGTTCTGAATAACAAAATTACATCATTATCTAGTGGTGATGTAGCACCACACATCCAACCAATACTACGCGACACCTGACGTATACACTTTCCTACTTACAAGCTAGGTACTCTTTGCGATGTTCAGCGTACACTCGACAATTCATAAAACGGTATTTGAACGAAACAGATTGGCTGCTGGTCAGGTTCATTGACAATCAATCCTTGTTATTATCAATGAAATCAGAGCTCACCTACTAGAGGTAGATGACGAGTAAGTATAGACTTCATCAGATGAGGCCATCACACAGTTTTTTCAGACAATCCATTTCTTTCAAAAACCGTTTTATGAATTGTCGAGTGTACATATCTCACATTGTTAAGATTCCTCTCAACACAATGGAGTAAAATTGATTGTGGAATACAGACCTGTTGGCGCCCTGGTAGCTGGTAAAACATAGGGTCTCATGGTAACCCGAAGGATCTGGGTTCGAATCCCAGCCGGTGTGTGCGTTTTCATTTCGCACAACAACATAACAACATCTCCAACTGAGAGTTTCACTAATAATTTCCATCATTATCAACATTCTTATTGTGTATTGAAACATTCTGCAGGAATACACATTGTTCAAAACCTACACAAACATGAATGAACACAAACATTATGAAAGTGAACAATTAACATTTCAACGATCCAATTTTACTACAGGTGACTTGGCTGTCGTTTTTTTTTCTCGTGAGTGTATTTTATAGGTCTATGTGACATTAATAATGTAGTGTAAAGTTTGTTTTTATGATATGTAAGTTCATGTTTGGTTGCAACTTGTGGTAAATTGATGCTAATTTTGTTTATTCAATTTGTATAATATTCTAAAAATAGTAGCACGGAAAGTGGATACGTAGTTTATAACATGTGTGGGTACATAGAATCTACATTAATTTACTCTTAATTCAAATAAATTACTTTAACATCGATGAAGAAGACGTGTTTTAATTTTTCAATCGTAATTTTTATTTAAATCGCATTTAATAAATATTTCATCATTTTGTAATAACCTACATTCTGCTACATAAAATGGGTATAACTTCTGAATAGTCGAAGTGATCTTCCTCACCTGGTTGCATAGTGTCTGGTGATGTTTCATCAGCAAGACACAACATGGTCCATCGGCGTGGGCATGTGCGTCTGGGGTGGTCCAAGCGTTGATTTTGGCGCGTAACACCAGTCTCTCGATGACAGCTTTAAAATCGTCTGCCTTTCCAAAATTCAAACGTGTTGACACCTTTCAAAGTGGCATGTGTAAATGTTTATATACAACACACTTCAGTTCGGTTTCAGTAGTGTAACAGAAAGTTTGCTCTTATACGTATACTTTTAAACACGAAAGAGCGGGGGCAAACAAATGCACATAGGTTCAAGTTACGGAGTGTGAAATATTTTATTTAAAAATCACATTAGTTTTTCATACTAAATGTTTCACGGATTGTTTCTGACGTTTTGGCATCAAGTTTATTCCTTTGTTCCCTTTTAAATATTCACGAGAATAATAAAACAATATTAAGGTGATAATAGCGCTCGGCCGTTTCAGAAAATTGAGAGAGACAAATTGTTTCATAAGTGGGTGTAACTTTGATAGGATGTTCACATGATCAGTCTGATTGTATATTAGTAGCACTTTTTAATGTTTGCTTCTTGCATTGTTAATTAAGCGCCGGTTATTCAACAAAACCGCAAAAATCTATGAAATTTCCGATACGATTGGAGACCATACCCGTGAACCAATTATTCTCCAATTATAATTATGATTAGATAAAAGACAAAATTAGGGTTATCACTTGGCACATTTTTTTAATTAAATTTCATAATTATTACTAATTAACGAAGCAAAAAATTAAAAATGTATTAAGTGATAACCCTAAGTTTTTCTTTTATCTAATCATTACTAAAATGTCAAATAATTTCGTCAATCCATTTTGTCTCCAATCGTATCCAAAAAAAGTGCCAGGAACGAGCGGCAAAATCGCTAGCGCTTGCACATCTGAGCAACATCTGAGAAGCCCCTGATAATTCGAATGGCTTTTTACTAAATTAATTTTGATTTGTGTCCTACTTGACAATGCGATTTGTAAGGCAACACTGTCATCATTTTGCCAATTTCAATTCTGTATGCATCCCCTATAGGTATACCTATTGACATCTCTTGTACTAGTTATATTGCAAGTCGTAAAAGTGGTACTTTTTGTTGCGAGTCCAATGTCTGCTTTGAGACAGTTCTTAAAGAGCGTCGCTATAAATTTCCAACACATATCCCCGGCGTCGCGGTGGTTTCGGCGTAACAAGCCGTGACATTCAGACATTAGACGCCCCCTCCCGGCCCCTGTCCCCCGCCCCCTCACAACCCTACCCAATGCTCCAGCCGGCTACTCACGTGTACACGACGCCGGCTACTCACGTGTACACGACGCCGGCTACTCACGTGAAAACCGACGCGGCTACTCACGTGTACACCGACGCCGGCTACTCACGTGTACACCGGCGCCGGCTACTCACGTGTACACGACGCCGGCTACTCACGTGAAAACCGACGCGGCTACTCACGTGTACACCGACGCCGGCTACTCACGTGTACACCGGCGCCGGCTACTCACGTGTACACGACGCCGGCTACTCACGTGAAAACCGACGCGGATACTCACGTGTATACGACGCCGGCTACTCACGTGTACACGACGCCGGCTACTCACGTGTACACAGACGCCGGCTACTCACGTGTACACCGACGCCGGCTACTCACGTGAAAACCGACGCGGCTACTCACGTGTACACCGACGCCGGCTACTCACGTGTACACCGGCGCCGGCTACTCACGTGTACACGACGCGGCTACTCACGTGTACACGACGCCGGCTACTCACGTGAAAACCGACGCGGCTACTCACGTGTACACCGACGCCGGCTACTCACGTGTACACGACGCCGGCTACTCACGTGTACACGACGCCGGCTACTCACGTGAAAACCGACGCGGCTACTCACGTGTATACGACGCCGGCTACTCACGTGTACACAGACGCCGGCTACTCACGTGTACACGACGCCGGCTACTCACGTGTACACGACGCCGACTAATCACGTGTACACAGACGCCGGCTACTCACGTGTACACGACGCGGCTACTCACGTGTACACGACATCTGCTACTCACGTGTACACTGGCGCCGGCTACTCACGTGTAAACCGACGCGGCTAATCACGTGTACACGACATCTGCTACTCACGTGTACACAGACGCCGGCTACTCACGTGTACACGACGCGGCTACTCACGTGTACACGACATCTGCTACTCACGTGTACACTGGCGCCGGCTACAAAAGCAACTTACCTATCCTTCTTGAACACATACCAAATCCATACAAAATGTTCGCGAATTCAAGTCTTGAACTGAAAAAAATAATCTTTTTATAAAGTCAAACTTTTTTATTAGCTAGCTTTGCACATAAATATCCATTATAATGACCTGTTTTAGATGGCTGTAATCGTGAATTGTTGTTGTGAAAATAATGAGGACAACAACATCTGGACTTCTTTCGTCCCAATAAATTGGTACTGAAAAGTATTTTAAAGCAACCAGAAAATCTTTAAACACTTAACAATAATTTCTTTATCAATTATTGAGCCTGCGTTATTTACCCATGTTGTAATATGAACGAATCATAAATTTGATTCTCCTCAATGTAGACGGCTCAATCTTAAGGGGATGAGAAATAAGGAGGTGGGGGATTGTCCATTAATCTACCCTCTCCGCCCAATTACTTTAATTCAATCCAACCCCCTCAACATTCTACTACACAAACCAAAACTATCGAGTTTTAACTATTGAAAGTTTCCTTCAGATTCACATGTTATGGAGGTTTAGTTATAGTAGTAGAGTAGTAGCAATCTAGAATATCATTCGAACAAGCATTAAGCAGCAAGGGAGAAGGAACGACAAATTGAAATACAAGCAGTTTTATTTCAAATGGAATAATGTTGAGATTTTTAAAGACAAAAAAAAAACGCTAAAATCAAAAATCAAAACTCTAATAATTGTTTTTATATTCTTCTTAAACCTCATGAGTACACGAATCTCAACATGATTATTGAAGAGATAAGCTAGCTAGAACATGACCGCTCTATGGTTCATTCATGGCTACCCTTACAAGAGATAGCACGTTAGTTAGGCTATTTATAACATGAGATTATCAGTCATTCTGCAAGCTATCATTCACCATCACCTCTACTTATTATACCTAAACACGCGACGCTAGAAACCACACAACAATACGAATAAATTATTCAATTATTGTTAAACGTTTCTATGGACTTAACACTGAATATTGATTTTAAGCGTTTATAAAAGGAGCCGTAATGACTATGAAAAATATTTTCTAATATACGTTCAATAGGTGTGATGATTTTTAGACCCCTTGATATTTTTGTTCTGATTAGTTAGGAAGTATCCCAACATTTACCTTTGAAACTGACGATAATTGTGAGAATCAATCAAATATCCTTGCATTGAAATTTTGGAAAGTCGAGGTATGGAAAATGTATGTGACTTGATGTACTATACCTACTACCTCCTTGTCTGTGCTACTACGAAAGACTCATAATTCATTATCTTTGATTTTGCTTCCTACTTACACTCTCTTGATTTTTAAGTTTTTAAAAAATATATACATGAATAGTCATTCATGTGACATTTGTATCAATATGTATTACTAAGGTGCTTTGAAAAGGATGTCTTGCCAAACATAGATTTTTTTGTGTATAGCAAGAAGAGTAAATTTACTAAGAAAGAGTCTTAAATTGAGTGTGTTCGTGCAGCGTTGGGAAGGAAGGCAGAAAGCAAATCTTCTCTCTGAAGAAATGTCTTCATTTTCGTGCTGATCCACAAATTTGTTTCAGTTGGTTGAGCCATGGAATCCGCCAAATGAGCCTATCGATTTAAGATAGGAACTTGGCCAAGATTCAGTAAAGCAGAGCAAGTGAGCTTTAAAGCTCCACCAGTAAACGTTCATCAACAAAAAAGTTAATTTGTAATTGTTTCCATTCCAGCAAATCTTTTCATTTAGAGAAACAAAAGAAGTATCCAATTTAGGGGTCATTCATAAAGCTCCTTTGTTAAAACACATTTAGATGAGGTATTGCTATACACCTTTTTAATTTCCTTTTGCACTTTGTTTATGTGTTGATTATAAACTTGCCGGTGCCCCATGATTTAGAAAGTTAGACGACATGTCGCAGAAGAATGAAATGGTGACACATTTTAAGCTCTAATTGTGCAATTGAGCATAATATACATTTGTTTTAATATTTCGTAGGTTAAACAGTAGTTTAAGACGGCTGGAAAAAACTCTACTATTATACATACGCACTGCTTGTTCAAATCTATTTCTAAATATTAAAAAATAGTATCGTCTCTTGGTGACTGATTTTAGATCAAATCGATTAAATTCGAATAAATTACCTGAAGGAACGGTTCAATTAAATTAGTTTGAATTCAATCAATAAAATTCTAGTACTGTTTTAGTTTCGCTAGAATCTTTTGGCGCTTATGTCACGGAATCGGAGGGTTTTTGGAAGGTTTACAAAATTGTTTGAATAATGTCAACTGGACTACATTAGAACACGCGATATTTTAAAGAATTATGGCACTTCACGATCGTTACGGTTTTTATCCTTATCGAAAAACAGTGAGTGCTTATAATAACCTTATAGGTTATTATCATAACTCTGTTTTCCTTTACGTTTTTCCTTTGTTTTTCCCATTCCTTTTTCCTCTGTTTTTCCTTTACGGAATCGGTATAGACTATAGATATACCGATTCCATAAAGTTTGGTTTTGTCGTTGATTTGATGACACTATCTCGCAGACAGCTTGGTGATACAATGTATTAGACCACCGCTATTTGCAGCGAATGAAGATCCATGTGACATCCGAACGGAACTTTCAACAACTAGACCAAACGACAAACTTGTGTCGTATCTCTTCATTTACAATCCAATTACTCAGATGAGAACCCTTTACAGATTAAATCAACTATTAAAAAGGTAAAAAGATGTAATCTAGTAAAACGTTAATTACTCCAATGCAAATACAACTTAATTTAATATACTTATTAATTAATGCCAGTTACTGATAGTTGGAATACTGATTACATCTTATCAGAACACATTTAAACACAATAAGATTTGTATTACGTAACAGTTTCCTGAAATAAGGTTTAAATTTTGTCTTCTAATTATTTTCCTATAAACTGATCTAGCAGTAGGTAAGTTCAGTTCAGTTCAGTTTATTTCCAAAATCAAAAGTACATTTTAAAGAGGTACATTGAAAAGACCCCTATGGTTGACACCATTTAACGGGGTATACGGAAAGGTTACATCGAACTAAATCTAGTAACCTAGCATATTATAATTAAATAGCATTGAAATTAAAATAAATTAATATCTATAGATATGCTACAACTATAATATAACACATTTAGGTAAATATTATGATTATGATATTGATATAGGTACTAGAATATACTTAAGTTGAACATGTTATTATACAATTAAATAATTAAAATTTGTCACTGAGGAATTCGTCAATCGAATAATATATTTTACTTATTAATAGTTCTTTCAGTTGTTTCTTAAATTGTGAGTATTTTTTAATTTCTCTTATATTTTTAGGTAATGCATTAAATAGTTTTGTTTTGAAAAACATGGAATTTTTTTGGGTACACGTTGACCTGTGCCAATCTATATGAATGTTATTTTTCTGTCGGGTGTTGTGGTCATGTATGTCACTATTATTTTGTGTTAAGTTTTCTTGGGATCTAATAGCAAGTATCGACTCTAGAATGTAAAGGCAGGGTACTGTTAAAATTTTATGTTTTTTGAAATGTTGTTTGCAATCTGGTTTTATGAAAGTGTTATTTTTATATTTTAGTCCAAAAAGAGCTCTGATTGATTTTCGTTGAAGTAAAAATATTTTAGGGGCATCAGTTGAGTTGCCCCAGAACTGTATACCGTACCGTATATGCGATTCAATATTTGCATAATAAACTAGTTTCGCCGTTTTAGTGTTTGTCAAATTTACAATAGTCTTTAAGGAGAAGTATGCTGAGTGGAGTTTACTTAGCAATTTGGAGCAGTGGCTTTTCCAATTTAGGTTTTTATCGATAGTGATTCCCAAAAATTTAGTTTTATCAACACCCCTTAGATTACTAGTTTTGTTTTCATTAGACAATACAATTTTAACTGGAGTTTCATTTATATCATTTTTTAATTTAAAATGCATAAAGTTAGTTTTTTCATCTTGAATAAGCAAACGATTGTCGTTAAACCATTTTGTTGCATTTGAGAGAACATTTTTTGCATTTTCTTCAAGATTTAGTTTAGTTTTGCCTGTTATTGTTATATTTGTGTCGTCTGCATAGATTTCTGAAGCTGTGATTGTGTCGGGAAGGTCATTTATGTAGACTATAAATAACAGTGGACCTAGGATTGAACCTTGTGGAACACCATTTTTTATAGTCTCGGAATTTGATAGATATTTTATTTCTTGTCTGTTTTTATTCATATGTGTAATTTCTACCTGTTGCACCCTATCTTGCATGTATGATTTTAGCAGATCTAGGGCAGGTCCTCTAACTCCGTAATATTCAAGCTTATTTAATAGAATTTTGTGGTCAATACTGTCAAATGCCTTTGTTAGGTCGCAGAAAACACCAATAGTTTGTTCTCCATGTTCCAGTCCCTTAATTGTGTTTTGAATGAAGTTATCTATGGTATTTGTTGTCGATTTATTTTTCCGAAATCCACTTTGGTTATTTGTGAGTAGTTTTTCTCTCTCAAGGTATGATGATAGTCTAGTATGTATAAGTTTTTCAAAAATTTTCGATATACTTGGTAAAAGTGATATCGGGCGATAGTTTTCTGACCGATTTCTATCCCCTTTTTTATATAGCGGTATAACTTTACCTATTTTTAGTTTGTCTGGAAAGGTGCCCTTTTCAATGCAGTCATTAAATATATGCGCTAGTGGTAGAGAGATAGCCGTAACAATTTTCTTTAATATACAAGTTGGTAGGTTGTCTATCCCAGCTGACCTTTTGTTTTTTAGCTTTGATGTTATTTGAATTATTTCTTTTTCACATGTACTGTCTATGAAAAATGAATTTACAGGTTTCATAGCTTTGGTAAGATGATTATAAAAAGAATTTTGAGATGAAGTTACATTAAGTTTTTGGGCTATGTTAGCAAAGTCTTTGTTTAAAGTATTAGCAATTATCATAGGATTATGATAATTATCATAGGATCCAATTATCATTGGATTATCTCGCAAGCGATGCAAATTAATCGTCTGAATTGAAGTTATTGAAGTTATTGTATTACCTCTATTATAATTAGCGTTGTTTTACAGAATCTTCCCACAACCGTTCATCCTGGCAATATAGCAATTAATTAGTATAATGTGGGGACCCATAGATTCTGTAAAGAATTACGTTATTTGCCTAATGTTATGGGTGTAAACATTATTATGTTGGTAATTGAGCTATAAATTACTGGTTATTGTTTTCAATGGCTACTAATGTGTCCTTAGGGGTCATGTTATTACCCCTAGGATTTCGGGGAAAGCACCGAACTCTCCACAGAGGAGGGGTGAGCCGATAAATCCGGAGTGTCCTCTTGTTCCACTTGTACTCACACAGCACAGAAAAACATACGTTCAAACAAGTTCAAATAATTGCATTCAAATAGAAACCTAAACCCAGTTTTACGTAAGTAAATCATGTTGAAAGAGATAAAATAAATCTTCTGTTTTACGTAGTAAAAGTAGTGTAACGGCGTTTGACTCTTAGTTTTGATGTTGAGCAACTTCAATTATATTTAGAGACCAAACTAAATAAAAACCGTAGATCTCAATTAGCAATGTTGTAGAAAATAAAGCAAAATATTATTAGTTTAAGAAAATTTATTTCTTTACATTTTTTGTGTGAATTGAAATGTTAAAATTCCGATTTGGGTAAATAAAAAAGTAAATTGTACAGACTTATAATTATTAAACAACATTCTTTTTGTAAACCTAATAATAGATAATCAATACTAATGAATTGATCAAGTATACTGCAGAGTATGTTAGTTCTGACATGGAATTGGAAGTTATTTCGAACGTAATTGCTGTATTTTATATCCTCTGTTGACAGTTACCACTGCAAACTTGACTTTCTGTATTTAAAGTTAAAGGTGGGCGGTCTTACGTACCAAGTTAGCTCAGTAAGTAGTGCAATGAGACCTGGGACTCGGATACCTGGGTTCATTTCCCGTGGTCGTCCGTCCTGACATTAACATCGTGGATTCCCTCAGACGAGTGGAAATGCTACGAAACTTCTCTACTAATAGGCCAAGACAGATTCGTACCCCACTCTCCATCCTTCCCCTTGCCTCGTCATCATCATCTCCCAATCATCCTCACAGTCATATTTCTAGTTGTAGAATAGTGCGACGTTAAACACAACTATACAAAACAAGAGGCTTTGCACACTTATTGCATTCAATTTAATATAGTAGTATATTTTTCAATTTAGTAATGCCACTCCAGGAACAGGCGGGACCCAAATAAAGAGTATTAAAATGGTGGAATATTGTTATTTGTAAATACGGCATTTTCACAAGTTACAAAAAATATTTAATTGTAAGAAAAATTATTTATAAAAAAAATGCTGCTTTGAGCGTATTTAAATCGAGAATGATGATCGTACCAGTATATTGGCATTTGGCAATCGCATTGGCGTCAAGATTCTCATGCAGTTGCAGTCATTGCAAGCTGTGTCAATATGAAGAAATAAGCTTGAAGAGACATTCAGGAAACTCACTGTGAAATACTCAAAGAAGGTCTAGGTATACTAATAGATTAATGACCTCATAGTTGGTTCATTCTTATCTTTTAACACTGATAAGTGATGGTAAAACGCCCAATTACCGTGGGAAATTAGTATTAATATACGAGATATCTCACTGATATTGTAGTGAAAAGTGAATATTTTCGAAATCTACGTGGATGAATAACGTAGATTTGCCTCCACTTGCTTCATGGTGAATTGGATTTGATTCTCTATGTATACCAAAAGAGTAAAATGTCAATGTTAATCTGCACCACACGACGTTATAAAATATTTACTATTACTTAGGAGACATGCGGAATGTAAGAACTTATTTTTAAGTCATGACATAGTATTACTTGAATTCTTGCATTACATGTACATTTTCATTTCATTTCATTTTTATTAATCTTGCAAATTGCTTTCACAGCAATGTTTGTTTGCATGTTTGCATTACTTGTTTCATTACATTGTACACTAAATAGCCGTGTTCATTTTTATGTAAACTTTGTCTTATCCATCATGTTGCTTTTTATAACCCAATGTTATCTCATTCTTTATGAATTTTCTCACTTTTCTGGAATTAAATAATCTTTGTTTGTATTCTGAACGTAATAGTTAGATTGAACTACTAGGCATTTATGTTTGGAAGTAAAATATACTGTTATTTGTTTAATTAAGTATTATTTGGTATCATAGTTTCTCTAGTATATTAAAATCTTTTCCCTTAATAAAACACTATGTGTAAAATCAGCAGCCAAGTCTCATTTCTTAAATGTATAAATCTTTTTTCATTGTAAACCATTTCCGAAATCTGAAAATAAAGATGGTATCTATAAAAAGACATTAGTAGTCGTTGTATGTTGTGTGTCGTGAATGCTGAGACATGAGCTGTATGTTGTGTGTCGTGAATGCTGAGACATGAGCTGTATGTTGTGTGTCGTGAATGCTGAGACATGAGCTGTATGTTGTGTGTCGTGAATGCTGAGACATGAGCTGTATGTTGTGTGTCGTGGATGCTGAGACATGAGCTGTATGTTGTGTGTCGTGAATGCTGAGACATGAGCTGTATATTGTGTGTCGTGAATGCTGAGACATGAGCTGTATGTTGTGTGTCGTGAATGCTGAGACATGAGCTGTATGTTGTGTGTCGTGAATGCTAAGACATGAGCTGTATGTTGTATGTCGTGAATGCTGAGACATGAGCTGTATGTTGTGTGTCGTGAATGCTGAGACATGAGCTGTATGTTGTGTGTCGTGAATGCTGAGACATGAGCTGTATGTTGTGTGTCGTGAATGCTGAGACATGAGCTGTATGTTGTGTGTCGTGAATGCTGAGACATGAGCTGTATGTTGTGTGTCGTGAATGCTGAGACATGAGCTGTATGTTGGGTGTCGTGAATGCTGAGACGTGAGCTGTATGTTGGGTGTCGTGAATGCTGAGACATGAGCTGTATGTTGTGTGTCGTGAATGCTGAGACATGAGCTGTGTTGTGTGTCGTGAATGCTGAGACATGAGCTGTATGTTGTGTGTCGTGAATGCTGAGACATGAGCTGTATGTTGTGTGTCGTGAATGCTGAGACATGAGCTGTATGTTGTGTGTCGTGAATGCTGAGACATGAGCTGTATGTTGTGTGTCGTGAATGCTGAGACATGAGCTGTATGTTGTGTGTCGTGAATGCTGAGACATGAGCTGTATGTCGTGTGTCGTGAATGCTGAGACATGAGCTGTATGTTGTGTGTCGTGAATGCTGAGACATGAGCTGTATGTTGTGTGTCGTGAATGCTGAGACATGAGCTGTATGTTGTGTGTCGTGAATGCTGAGACATGAGCTGTGTTGTGTGTCGTGAATGCTGAGACATGAGCTGTATGTTGTGTGTCGTGAATGCTGAGACATGAGCTGATTGCTTTGCCTTCATGTTGCAGTAAGTGGCGTGGAGACAGGACTCGATCTTCTAGAATCTCTGCAACTACACAATGTCACACATCAAGGCGTCACGATAGCAGTTGGACCTCAGCGCCTCAAACCTGCCTTCTATCTCCAAGGTACTTCCATACTCATCATCATGCCATGCTCATGGAAATAGAGGCTTATCCGTGATCATTCCTTCAGTAACGTTGTTTCAAATAATATTTTCTCGATATTTTACCGACGTTTAACCAAGCTTTTGGGGAGAGAAAGTTACAAGTGTTCTAATCTCCTCACCTCAACTCATTTCTATAATATCTAAACTTAATTTTACCAGTGATCAAAGCTGTGCAAGCACATATATACGTTCAAAAGTCAAGAATATTATCCAGGAATTTAAAAAGCAGTTACCTGTCGAGTACAAAGTGTATATACATTTAAAAATAATAATCAAGGTATCTCAACAATATTCGATTAATTTTCCCACCCCTGTTTTAGATTTTCAGCATTGGATTATACTTTAAATGTAGATTGTCGTCCTAAGAGAATGAGCGTGCAGCGTTTTAAATTGAAACTCTAAACTGTGATGGCACGAGATACCAGCACGCAATGTCATGTAATACGTTTAATTAGCATTTATATTTTTAATATAATTATTATTAATACGCTGAAAGTATGCGTACACTTCCTGCAAAGTAATCTAGGTCAATGTTATACTAATGCCATTCAGCCGCCAAGTTGAACGTAACTTTCTGATGTTGGAATTTACCAAATTATATAAAAAGAGGTGAAAGGGGGATGAAATAGACAACTATGCTTCTCAATGCTGATTTTATGCTTTATGTCTGGACATGGAAAGAGGACTGACACTGAAACCTGACGTTGTTATTTGCTTCTGTCTATAGATTTAACATATATCTTTGATCAAAGATCTGGAGGATGTACCTAAGTTTATTTATAATGTAGAATTTTCCACTTTATTAAAATGATTTCTTACGTGATCATTAAAATGCGTTTATTGGCGTTGAAAAGTCGAATATTTATGAACTACACTATTGAAGTCGATTAAATTTAATTTGAAACAATTATGTTCAGTCAATTCAATGTTTCAGAAAATGTTTTCCCTTTATTAGATTTCTTTACGAATTTAATGTTTGAGGTAAAGACGTTTAATGCAAGGCCGGATATGTATCGACTTTCTATTCTTCTATAATAAATGTGGTACTAAACACTACTCTATATACTCATAGGTTTATTGATGATATTCTAGACCTGATTTGCATTAGATTTTCTTCCTTCGTATCTCTAAGATAGATTAGTTTATGTCAGGCTGAATATAATATTTATTTATTCACGATAAAATAGGTCAGATTGTTTTCATAAAGAATGTGAAAATCTTCGACCGGTTCTTGGCAGGGAAATATTATCTCAATTGGAGAATGTGTTTTCAAACTGAGGACATTTTTAATGGTTGAAATTACTTCGGAATTGGTTGGAATCGATGAAATAGCCACTCTAATAGCTTTTATCGGCAATTCACTTAATGTGTTACGTTCATTTTTTTCAAGAGACAAAACTAAATCTATGCGTCTAAGAAACGAAATAAATTCGCACAAATATAAAAACTGTTTTTATCATACAAAACCCGAATGTGGTTATTGCCTGCAATAATCGTTTAAGTTGACACAGCTTGTGAATAATCATCAATTTAGCGGACCACGGTAGAGACTCACGTCGCGATGTATAATTCTCTATAAGACATCGAGAAAATGTGAGATTGTGTAATCGGATTCTCCCGCTCGTTCATCGAAAATGTGACTATAGGAAAACGCTCTGCTCAAGTCGAACGCGTTGTTAGCGAGCACTTACAACATGTATGTATTGGAGTGCACAAAGCTCATTCGAAATGAGACTTGCAGAAAAAACATTATTTCAGAATTGCCTCCCAATTTTGGTCTCGGGACGCTTTCAATGTAATTTGAGATATCCAAGATGCTTCAAAATAGGGCTTATTTAATCCACACCACAAATATTGAACTTAAACTTGAAGAATGCTGTCTAGATAAATAGTGTGCTCTGCCCATTACCTGGAGGTCCCGATTAGAATTAATTAGAATCATCGAATTGTGGAGTTTTGTAATTTGTAGGCTAATCTGTAGGATAATAATATAAAATAAATAAGTAACACGGAAATACACGGAATGATTTCAAACAAACAAGTAGTGGATTTTAAATCTGTTCTCAATTTCTCTTACCTAGTATATCGGTGGAACGGTATGTCCTTTTCAGATAAAGAATGAAGAAGTATATTATTTTCCTAACGTTTCATTTCCATCCATAAAATGATATAGCGTAATGCGTGAGATTTAATCAACACAATTCGCACCAATGAAATCTATTTTCTAACCTAAATCTAACAGAACAAGTAAAAGCTTACCTCTGTGTATAACCATAAAGACAAATGAAATGTGTATCCTAATTCAAGTTGCGTGATTCTAGTCTAGAAATGTCAAGTTTTGAATCGAACCGCTCTAGGAAGCAGAGCGGTGATGTAACGACCCCAGCTGTGATCGGGTCGCATGCCAGCGAGTCAGTCTCACCAACTTGAACACGGAGAACACATGGAATCTAACAGAATTTAAAGAATAGGTCAATATAATGCAAACAAACCTCAACTTTCCTTTAGACAGAGGAGAAATGTTTGGTAATTGGGCCAATAAGGACTGAAAATTAAGAAATTGGAAAATATTTCCCAGTGCACAAATTGAAAAAGTACACTTTTCCAAGCGACACGATCGTGAAGAATTTGTCAGACTCAATTTATTTAAGCCGTTAAATAAACCGTAAAATATTACCGGTATTCCAAACTGCTCAGCTCCTTACTTGCACATATTATTGTTGAATGCATCATAGCGGTTGGGAGAATTCACATTTTGACAGAAAGGTAGGGCCATGATCATAGACCATGATGATTATGTGACACTATAATAATTGAATTTCCATATCAGAGCAGAATGTATACAAAAATATATTCTGATCAAACTGTGAGTCAGTAATTGACTCAAGTAATTGACTCAAGTATTTCTCCTAACATGCAGTCATGCTTTTCGTATCTTCTGGACACTCATTTTTCGACAACATACAACATGTGTTTGTACGTGTTTTGAACACTTTTTTTCTGGGAAAACAGTGTCATGCACCTATAACACAAGTTTGATCAATAATTTCTTCTTACCCCTGCTAGTAAATAGAACACGAGTCGTGAGTTCCCCTCAGTGTTCCCATGAGTTGAGCACGTGGCGATGAAACTTAGTGGAGCGTATCCCCGCCTCCCTTCTCAGTGGCAGTACTCGAGTGTACCTGCTCCGTAGCCACATTGCAGGTCACATCAAGTACTCTGTCACCACTTCAATCATTACATCCAGCAGTCTTCAGCGTTGGATAAGAAACTAAGTCTTCAACTATTTCAAAGAAGTCCTCGTCTTATTGGTTATGTGCTTGTGATGGGTATGGGCATTTGGAAGGAGGTCGTGGCATATTATTAATTGAGAAACAATAGCAGGTCTTTGGTCTTAGCCATGGATAGACGATATGATAGGAATCAAACCAGGATCTCCTGAATGGCATTCAATGGCAAGGTAGTGAGTGTTAGGTTACTTTCAGAGGAAGGACGGTCTTTTAAATCGACAGAACTAAGATAGTGGCCCCTTCATTGAAGGTAGAATGTAAAGTTGTAAGCGACAAAGTTGTAGAAAATGAATTGCTCTTGTGCATTATTGACCAATTTGAAATTATTTTTTCTCCTAAAAGTTATGAGCGATTATAATAGTCATAAAAGAGAAATTTTTTAAAAATCTTAAACTTCTTTTATGTTCTATCTTCAAAGAGACGATCACAATCTTCCGCTCTTTATATTGCAATAATATACTGTACTTTGCTTCACAACGACTCTTCTAGATGATGTTAATGATCATTAGAGATTATTATGTCCGTTAAATTAAATTGATACAAGAATACAGGACAACCATATCATTCTATATTTCAATTCTAATTTACTGACATAAAATAATGAATATGTTAAATGTTCCCTTAAGGGAAATGGAATACAATGAATTTACATTCGTAAATTTAAAGTTGAAGCCCTGGTTCATGACAAGTAAAACATATAATAGAATGCGTGCAATTTTATGTGAGGTAAAATAAGGTTATACGCGAATTCCTATAGATACCATGTCTTGTAACAAGTGTCATATTTGTATTGAGGCATGTTTCTTTCTCCAGTTGACAGAATTTTTACTTCATATAAATCGGACTTAGAATACATATCTTGGACTAATTCCGGTTTTCATTAAAGATTTTATTATTTTTGATTGAAATTAATCAATTGTAGAAAGAGTCATGGCTCATGACTAATTACACGTACCTTATAACTAATTAATAATTTTACAGACATAATTTAAATATCCAACTGATTAATTTATTTACTCGTTCATTTAGTTCAATATAAAACTATGCAACCTTATGAAAAAGTATTCGTAAATTAGTAGGTCCAAGTAAACTGCTAGGTATATTGCTAAACTCTTAGTCAAAGATTCGACCAAGTTTTTAAGAACAATAAACTTCTTAAAGATTATAACTTATATTTGAAGATCAAATATTGACGGTGGTGATAATAAAGTCGCATTAGCTATTATCTTTATTGTAAGCGATGTGTTTGCATGCAAGCGGTCGCATTGTAAAGTCGGCCATCCCCTCTGCCGCCTTTGTGTGTTTAGGGACCCTCTATCACCTCATGCCTCGATCCGAATCTTCCAGAACTCAGACAGATAGCTTCAATCAACAAACCCACAGTTTTATTTTATTTTCAACATGTAAAGTGGTACGTTGAATCTTCGAGGGTTTTGTTCTAACTAATAATCGACAGTTAATGGACTAATGGAAATGTGGAAGATTCATTGAATGGAAGCATAATATTCATACTGCCTATTTTAAAATAAGGATGTACATTTTGGGAACTCTGTAAGAAAAATTAAAAACATTGTTGAAGGGAACAGAGAATGATGTAAGTAGAGTGGTGAATCAAAGTGCAATGAGAAGGTACGAAAAAGGAATAGTGGTAAAAGAATTTAATGAAACGGATTCAATGAAATAATTTAATCGGGAAAACTTAAACTTACAAGACAAGCGGAAAACTTGAAGTCTAGGTAATTTCATTAGATCGTTAAGAGTATTGATGCATGCTAATTGCTGGGTGGTATATTAGAAGAAGGGAAAGAAATGGGAGACAAAACATGAAAGACAATTGAAATAATGGAATGCAAAAACTGACGTAGGAATGAATGCAGTACAACGAGTATTTTGAATTTGATGGGGAGAAGAGTGTTTGAGGTTGTTTGAGGTAAATGAAAACATTTAGAGATGTTCTGAGGTGGAGTAGGTATTTCGTATTGTTGTATTTGGAGTCGTTGAGTTTTCATGTGGTGATTTCTTTTGTTACGTTTTATGTCGGTTACTATTAATGTTACAAGGTAACATTAATTTCCTTGTATTTTTTTGTCCCTTGATAAAAAAAAACTTTGCACGATGTATTACATAAATTTGATTAAAATTTAAGAGTATTGTTTAATTTGTACGTACAATATTAAGAAAAAAAATACATTTGATTCGATCAAACAAAAGTAATGCATTCTTGAGATTCTAGAGAAAATCAATTTACAAGATCATAAGTTTAACTCGAAATGCGGTGGGTTAACTTTGTCATCATATTAATTTAGATTGGTATTTAAACATTAATGGAGTCACAAAACGATAATTCAGCCATACCTTCAATTAATGAGCATTTAGAAGTCATTAATGGCTTGTTTGGGTTTGCTCGACATTGGGTTATAACTTATATTGCCCGGCAGATAAGCCACTTTGGAGACCAGTGAACATGTGCATTATACAGTGATATAATCCAGATAGTAATTAATACAATAATGGATTAGTTACCATAACGTGTAACTCCTAGACTCCGTGGTTAAAGCAATATGCTGGATTGTTTCGCGGGGAACACACCACATACATTTTCCTGCTTTCTTCCTCTGCAATATCCTTGTTTCGTGTAACAGCAGAAATACGTTGTCACATCCGACACTCTTTGTATAATACATAATATGCATTATCGGAGATCGAACAAGAAGCACTAATAAATAAGTTCTTTCAGTCTGTTACAAAAGACTTAAGACCACTCGAGACCACTCTCTCGATTACATGTGCATTAATTTTCTCTTCATGTTTATTGGAGGATTTGATAACATATTATATCAAGTGACATTAGACATTTTTTATGTTACAAAAACTTGGAGCAAATTATGTTTTGTGTTATTTAATTTTTTTTCATTCAATCTTACAAAAAAATAACATATCGGATTTTGCATTAAAACAGTACTTAGAGTTTTTTTTCTTTTTTTTACACGGCCCCCATCCCGCCGTGTTCAATTTATTTAGAGGGGAGGGGGGGGGGGGCGGTGGAGAGCTACAGTCAAAGCAAAAATGAAGTCATTGAAGTTTTGAGAGCCGACTTCTTATTCGCCAATCTCTTTGAAGTATCTAGTGTGAAATTGTGAGTCAAACTTATCTCCTCTGAACACGTCTTGGAAATATTTTCTGTACGAAAACATTGGAGGGGGAAAAGGTCACAGCGTTTATGTTTTATTTTTTTTATAATCATTTAAATTTTCTGTTTTCAATTAGTTTATATTTTCTATTACGGTTAATGTTTGAAATTTGGATGCTCATTTAATGCCAAATTAAGGTACAATGTTAAGTGTAGTGCTTGGCGGCAGTATCTGGGCGAAATGATCTCACGAGTTTTAAGTGCGAACATGTTTTAACAATATTTTAACAATATTATTGCTTGGCCCTCCTTTTAGATCTCAATACTTTTAGGGGAAGGTGCTTGGCAGTCTTTTTACAAGTTTTGATTTTGTAAAGTACGATAATCTAAAATTAAAAATAGCATCATTACATTACGCATGTATTCTTGGTGTCTAGATATGACCTAAACCAATACGAATGTAAATGATTGTTGTTTTTTCTTGTAATTTCCAGGAGATTACCGAGATCTGAAGTTACCTGTTAGCGTGTACCAGCGAGCTGTTGATCTCCTACGTCACAACACCGAGTTCACGCTGGCTGCGTCCTTGCGGCAGGAGGAGGCCAACACCGGCACCATCGTG
This sequence comes from Leuctra nigra, assembly GCA_934045905.1. NCBI lineage: Eukaryota > Metazoa > Arthropoda > Insecta > Plecoptera > Leuctridae > Leuctra > Leuctra nigra. The sequence continues at coordinate 5,780,735 of OW203763.1, forward strand.
TCCTTCTCACACGGCTACAATAGGTACTACAGCTCACCCTAATGCACAGTACATACAGCTCACACTAATGCACAGTACATGCAGCTCACCCTAATGCACAATACATGCAACTCATCCTAATGCACAATGCATACAGCTCACACTAATGCACAGTACATGCAGCTCACCCTAATGCAGAGTACATAAGCTCACTCTAATGCACATACACACAGCTCACTCTAATGCACAATACACACAGCTCACCCTAATGCACAGTACACACAGGTCACCCTAATGCACTGAACATACAGCTCACCCTAATGCACAGTACACACAGCTCACCCTAATGCACAGTACATACAGCTCACTCTAATGCACAATACATGCAGCTCACCCTTATGCACAATATATGCAGCTCACCCTAATGCACAATACATGCAGCTCATCCTAATGCACAATACATACAGCTCACTCTAATTCACAATACATACAGGTCACCCTAATACCCAATACCTGTACGGATTCTTTGCTGTCCTGACTCTAATTTCAACGTGGTTACTACAACAATAATTCATCTCGGATTATTGTGTTTGTGTTCAGATTACTAATACAATTGCTTCAAGACTCTAAAACGTTACTTTACGTATGAAAGTTGATTTCAATTTCCAATTTATCAGCCAGGTATAGTTGATCAGAATATTCTCAAATGTTAACATTACTTGACAACATAATACGGAAAGGCCAATTACAAGTTATTCAATAGTTAATTTCAATATGCTGAAAGTTCAGTTTCTTGTTCTTGATGAAGTTGTACGTTGATGGCGATGTTTCGACAGACTTCAGGCCGGTCTCGAACTATGTGCTGAATGAGTTGTGGATGCCTGTTATATAGTCGCGAGATAAATGCCCGCCGGACCCGCACAACATCAGTAGTATGCATGGTAGTTTGGTCCAACAAAGGATGCCGCCGTCAATCATCATTAGTCACGGTCAATTAGTCAAAGGGTACCGCCTATTGTCCTGTCACTCATAATCACACGGTCAATTAAACATGTCAATCCGGTCAATTAAACCTGTCAATCAATATTACTTCCGGTCAATTAAACAAATTTGCATAATCAATCTAATTAATCAAAAAGCGCATATTTAATCCAATCAATTAAAAAGTGCATAATCAATCCATTTAATCAAGTGCATATTAAATTCAATCAATTAAAAAGTGCATTCAATCAATCAAAAAGCGCATCCAATCAAAAAGCGCATAATCAATCTAATCAATCAAAAAAGCGCATATTAAATTCAATCAATCTAATCAATTAAAAAGTGCATTCAATCAATCAAAAAGCGCATCCAATCAAAAAGCGCATAATCAATCTAATCAATCAAAAAAAAGCGCATATTAAATTCAATCAATCTAATCAATCAAAAAGTGCATCTAATCAATCAAAAAGCGCATATTAATCGTGGTCGTCAGAGGCGCGCGCATTGCTGTGTCATCTTGGAATCAGTAACTCACTAGTCTTAACTTGAAAACGCAGGTGTAGTACTACGTCATCGTGACCAGGTAGTGCAAGGGTGTGGTCCTTTTGTATCCAACAACAACATCACTTGACATTGAGTGACCATCAATAGAAACAAGGGTTAAGCTCTATTGTTAATGCGTACACCTGAGTACGTATATAGTGCGCTTCATTGGTTTTCTTTAGACTATAATCTTTAACTGACAGTGAGTGACATTATGCCCGGGTAGCTCAGTCGGTAGAGCATTAGGCTTTTAACTTAATGGTCCAGGGTTCGATCCCCTGCTAGGGCGAATCTCTTTTTTATTTCGCGAAGCCCGAGGGATCTCCTTTTTTTATTATTTTTCCTGCGCTTATCTCTTTTCAATTAAAATAAAACGATTTGTTATTAACACTATATGGAAGAGGCGGGGTTTACTCAATAACAAAACAGATTTCCCATTAACCAGTATATTGAATGAAAAAGTACACAGTACATTCATGAAAATACATAGTCATACATAATCAATTATTAGAATCAGCATCCCACCAACCACTTTGGTACTCTAAAATATTGTCTATATCCAACTTCATAATCACTTCACGAACACTAAAATAATTGTTCTGATCTTCAAATGCTTCGATTCACTTTCTTGCAGTCGCTTCAATGTCTGGGAGTAGATTCTTAGAAACATATTATGAACCAATGCCAAACCCAAAATAGTCATACATAATCATATTCTGAAATTCGATACTTGTTATGATACGGGGTTTGATATGTAAAAGATGTTCAATTGTTGATTGCTCGAGAAATATACTATTTCCACGGTTAATTGGCTTGATGCCTACTACATATTCACCGTTACTTAGCTCGGTTGTAAATAATAAATTAGGGTCAATAGTTAGCACAACAGAACTTTCTTTAAAAGGTAGCAAGGCAGTGGTGACGTCTTGTTCCGATGAAAGTGCTGGTGGCCCCGATAAGGGCCGTTCGCGGCGTTTCGGAAACTTTAATACTTCCATATTATGGCGGCGACTGGGTTCGAAAACATTGGCATCCACAACTGCTAATTCACTGTAAAACTTGATCCATTCTTGTGAAGAAAAGTATATCTTACCCTCATGTCTTGATGACAGAGTAACAATGGGCATGTAATTCTTCAGAGGGTCTGATCCCACGATAACACTTTGTGTTTTATTAAGAGTAAATAGGCTATTCATTACCGTAGCAATTTCTTCTTGTTTCACGTTCTTCACACTTTGAATTTCTTCAACAGCACTCCGCTTGTGTGATGCACCGAAACCTACTTCAGCACTCAGCTTAAACATGTTGCTTGTTTGGATATTGGAATCAAACTGCCTCTTTACAGCTCTTTAGAAAAAGGTGTAGATGAGGGAGACACAGTCACTTGCAGGTACCAGTTTCAACAGGTTTCCAACATGTACACGATACAAGTTATCCCAACCCTTTGAACATTTTTAGTTATCAGTACAGGCCATAGTTAAATATTAGGTTCCAGCTCTCTAAGAATTCTTATATCATACGATGTACGATTGTTTACCAAATCTCGCTCTATTTCGGCTATATAGTGCAATTAATTGTACATCCGTCCCCTTTTCTTCAAAATACATCTTTTTAGCGATAGCCGTTTGTACGAAGCCAACCCAATCTGCCAATTCCTCGTAAATATTCTCACAGTGCTGTCATTTTCTTTCACAATAGAAGAGAGGGTGCGACCTCCCAACCCTTGGCACAGGTGCTTTGAAATAACAACTGAACGAGGTGAAAGTAAAGAAGGACTCTTGGTGTAGATCACTAACCGCATATTTTAAAAGTGTAAAGTGGCAGTGGCTCGACCCCCGAGGGTTCTCCTTTTTTTTTTTCCAGCAGCGCTTATCTCTTTTCAATTAAAATAAAACGACCCGTTATAGGAATCCTGCTCGTGACGTCACAGTGGTAGAAAAATGGAGACTGCGCTGGTAGGGGAAATGTGTCAAAGCTATAAATAATAGCTATAAATCATATTTCTCAGATGAATATTTAACTTGAAGATGTGTATGGATAAATATTGCGTATTATTATTAACTTGTACTTACTTAAATATCTTTCTTTCACAAGTAATAACTCTAAATATGATATTTGGATTGCCGCTGTCAGATTTGTTTATTCCATATACTTTTTTATGTAGGTTGCTATGGCAACCTTTTCTCACGCAGGATGCCTATTAAAAGCTATAAGGAAGAGGTAAGGTTTACTCAATAACAAAACAGATTTCCCCATTAACCAGTATATTAAATGAAAAAGTACACAATACATTCATGAAAATACATAGTCATACAAATCAATTACACACTAGTAACATCATCCCACCAACCACTTTGGTACTCTAAAATATTGTCTATATCCAACTCCATCATCACTTCACGTACACTAAAATGAATGTCCTGATCTTCAAATGCGTTGATCCACTTTTTTGCAAACGATTTTGGAGGTACACTTTCAATAAAAGAATAATCGTCAATGAAAGAATCATCGTCACTGTCTGAAATCAGCTCTTCGTGAAACATTTCCCAGTACTCTTCAGGTGTAGTCTTCGGCGGTGGACCTTCGCGAATCCTCTGCAGAGAGCCCGCAAAACAAAGTGCATAGAGTCTGCTTTTACTTTCCAGAACTTCGACGCTTATCATGATACAGGGTTTGATTTTAAAAAGATGTTCAATTGTTGCTTGCTCGAGAAATATACTGTTTCCACCGTTGATTGGCTTGATGCCTACTACAGATTCACCATTTCTTAGCTCGGTTGTGAATAATACATTAGGGCCAATAGTTCTCGAAGCAAAACTTACTTTAAAAGGTTCGAAAACATTTACGTAGGCGACTGATAAATCACTGTAGAACTGGATCCATTCTTGCGAAGAAAAGTATATTTTATCTTCGCATCTTGATGACAGAGTAACAACGGCCAAGAACGCCTTCAGAGGGTCCGCTCCCACGATGACACTTTGTGTTTTATTAAGAGTAAATAGTCTATTCATTACCGTTGAAATGTCTTCTTGTTTCACGTTCACCACACTTTCTTCAACATCACTCGGCCCATGTGATACTTCAGCACTCAGTTTAAACATATTGCTTGTTTGGATATTGGAATCAAACTGACTCTTTACAGCTCTTTCGAAAAGGTGCAGTGGAGGGAGACACCGGCGCCTGCATGCACTATACAAAAGAGGAGTAAGTTTCATTGTGAATGATTATACACTTGATTACCCTTCAGTGATTTTCTTTAGACACCCCAAACTATTTCTCTTCTTAAACAATAGAAGCGAAGGTGCGCCATCCTAACCCTTAGAAAATCAGGTCAGACGACAGCGTGAGAAGGGGGTTATAGGATTCTACGTCACACGGAGGACAGCGAATAGCAAAGCTCGAAATGGGAATAGGGGTGTATACATTTAAGGATAGGTTTCTCTAGCCAGACGTTACAGAATATGCGCATAGGTCTTTGCGCATCATTTGTCTTTGTATAATAGTCAGAAATGTAACAACAATCTGTTTTATATTGTCACCGTCAGAAATTAGCTGTGGCGAACGCTGTTTTAGCATCAAATTTATATATTCAGTTAAAATATTATGTGAATGTTCTCATTGCAGAATATAATATTGATGAGATTGTTGAAAACATTTAAATATTGATATTATATATGATATAGGAAAAGGATAGGTGTACTCAATGACAAGGCAGATTCCCAGTTAACCAGTATAATTAAATTCAAATTGATACATTACATTCATGAAAATATATTGAGAGAGACATACATCTACAATTATTCACTCGAAACTTCTTCACACTGTGGCACTACTATTATTCAATTATCATCTATATATCATCTTTAATCAAATTCGACGTCGCTTTACCTATACTATACACTATATGGATTGTACTTAATCTTCAAATGTTCTGATCCGCTTTTGCGCAATTGATTCCAATTCATTATTGCTACATTTAAATATTACACATTCTTTATTTTCCACCATCCTTGTTGAGTAAGCATACCATCAATGTTCAATTCAAGCATGGCTATTCTGACTCCAATGGGAACTCCGATGTCTTTAAACCGGCTCTGCCATTTCTCTCTGACTGAGAGTTCCAGTAACGCATTGTCTTTATTCATTTCTCCAGGGCGATTAGGTTTCAAAAGGAGTTCTTCCTCGTCGTCTCCTTCTTGTTTTACCATGCGTGGTTGGTTAGTAAGTTGAAAAGTGTTGAAAATATGTACAAACCACTGTTTATACATTTGACTGCAATTCCTCATTTCCTCAATACATAGGTTAATACTTGGAATTAATTTTACAAGATGTTCAACTGTAGAAACCGCTAGTAGCATCTCCTTACTGTACCTTGATTTGACAGATACACAAGGACCATATGTAGCCTCAGATATGAAAATGGTGTGTGACGCACACACGCCACCCATATATAATTGTCTTAACCTATGATTTGCAACAGCGTCCCTTGCTTCAACTATTAAGGGATGTGCAGATAACCATTCATCTGCAGAGAAACTCACTTTAAAGCCCTCTTGTGAACCTAGAATGATAACCGGTTGAAACTCTTTTAAGGGATGCACACCTACAAGTATGTGCTTACTGCGAGAAGTACTCAGATAAAACAAGCGGTTCATGATAGTTGGTACGTCATTCTGTTGAACCATCCTCGATTTGATCTAGACGTTACTCTAAAACAAGCAAAAAGATACACTGTTTTATGTTAGAGCAATAATTGTGAATATACAAAGTTTTGCTCTGTTATAGTGTGACATAGCTTATAGCGTAGATACCTACCTCGATTATGTTTTAGCGTTGAAATGTTGAAGGGTATGAAATAAATTATTACACAGCGTGCTGATCGTCTTCTTTCTTCAGATTCTTTTATTTATTAAAATGCTGTAATTAGCAATTAAATTAACCCACCGTCTTAACTTAAAATGTACGACAAATTTCCAAGTTTAGTTGATTAAGACGAAACACTATGAAACATGCGCGTAAACGAATTGCTTATGTAGAGCACAATAATATTCGCAGCCACCAGCACTGATCCAAGAACGTTAGACGAATGACATGCGCAGCTTACAATTTCAGACGGTTCTTTAATTTAAAGACATGATTGTGACGTGTTTTGACAAGATCTGACTAGTCAATTCATGCCCAAAGATGATAAAATTTAACATTGCAGTTGCTGCCAATTTTCTTTTTACTTCACAGCAATCACGAAAATGCAACAACTCATGAATATACCGCACTGTTTTCGGATACTTTCACTCTAGGACTTAAAATCACCTAGATCCCTGAATTCGGAAAATTAGCTGCAGTTACACAGTAGTTAAGAACTTCATTACACACAGGATTGTAGCATCCTTTCCTGGAGCAGTTATTTTTCTTCTTCACGCGCTTCCCTTCTGTCAGAAGGTATAACTTCACAAGTTTACATCTGATTAGCTCCTCTGGACAATGCACACAATGTACAACACAATACACACAGTGTACAACACAATGCACACAATATACAACGCAATGCATACTATGTACAACACAATGCACACAATATACAACACAATGTACAACACAATACATACAATGTACAACGCAATGCACACATTGTACAACACAATGCACACAATGTACAACACAATTCACACAATGTACAACACATTGCACACAATGTACAACACAATACACATAGTGTACAGCGCAATGCACACAATGTACATCACAGTGCACACAGTGTACATCACAGTGCACACAGTGTACATCACAATGCACACAGCGTACAACGCAATGCAAGCAGTGCAATTACCTGCTACCTTTACAATTATCAATCATATTTTAGTGAAAGATAGGAAGAAGAAACAACTTACTGAGGAGATGAAAATTAAGATTCATCTTGTTATGTCTAAAGAAGATCATATTATATTATATTTAGAAATGCTGTAGTGTGTAGAATTTGTAGTAAACCACTAAGTGGAGATCGCGTCTGTGACCATGACCATATGTGTGTGTTAGTTTCAGAGGAGCAGCCCATAGCACATACAATGTAAACTCTGTTCAAGCAAAACATATACCTGTTGTGTTTCATAATCTACGTGAGTACGATTCTCATTGATTATGAAGGAAATCGGTATTTCAGTAATTCCAAATAACATGGAAAAGTATATCTCCTTCACTTTCGGTCGATTAAGATTCATTGATTCATTCCAGCTCATGAGCACATCATTGGAATCATAGTAAACAACCTTAGAAAGGACGTTTCAAGTAAATTCACTATGTTAAAAGAATGATTTGATTCTGATTCCCTCCCACTTCTGTTGCGTAAATGAGTATTTCCATATAGCTATGTCGATTCTGAGGGAAAGCTGATGGAAAGTTCTCTACCTCCTAAGTCTGCCTTCAGGAATGATCTCACTGGAGATGAAATCTCCAATGACGATTACAACCATGCACATGAAGTGTGGAGGAAATTCGAAATATCAAGCATCGGTGAGTACCTACCAGGATCTATACATCACCACTGGTATTCTCTTGCTTGTCGATGTATTTGAGAGTGTTCGTAGTCTGTGTCTGTAATTCTACTGCACCGACCCCTGTCATACGTTCAAAGCTCCAGGATTAGCCTCGTAGAGTTTCTTGACAATGACATATGCTCGTCTGGAGCTCATTACTGATCTCGATATGTATCTGATTGTCTTTCCAACCAACCAATTTAGTCTAAGCTCTCCAATCAGCACCGTTCATTATAGAAATATAGATTTTCTTGATTATTTTCTTAATTAATTTTCTTGAAACATGGAGAAACAGTGTCTATGTACCTAACTGAGTTCAATTCGATGGGTTATAGGTTTTGTACTGCAATTGAGGAATGTCCCTTGCTCGGAGTCCTGTGTTATTGATGGGTGATCAATTATGAACCGGGGCCAGCCCGTCTAAACCGAGCGAGTCGAACCGACTAACCGAACCGTCTAAACCGAACGAGTCGAACCGACTAATCGAACCAACTGAACCGAACGAGTCAAACCGACTAACCAAACGGCCTGAAACTACCGAACGGACCGAACCGACTTTACCCAACCACCTGAAATTACCGAACGAGTTGGACCAATTGACCGAACCGCCCAAACTACCGATCCAACGGTCCGCACCGATCAAAACGACCGATAGAACAATCCAAAACGCCCAGAAGAACCGCTAAATCAATCGTTGTTTTTCTTCTCCAGGAATCCACGGAACTGAACCGATTGCCTAAACCGATCGAAAGGCCAAACCGAACAAACCGACTAAAACCGAACTCGACCGATCTTTTTAAATCTCTAGAACGAACATCTGGCCCCCGGTTCATAATTGATCACCCATCAATAACACAGGACTCCGAGCAAGGGACATTCCTCAATTGCAGTACAAAACCTATAACCCATCGAATTGAACTCAGTTAGGTACATAGACACTGTTTCTCCATGTTTCAAGAAAATTAATTAAGAAAATAATCAAGAAAATCTATATTTCTATAATGAACGGTGCTGATTGGAGAGCTTAGACTAAATTGGTTGGTTGGAAAGACAATCAGATACATATCGAGATCAGTAATGAGCTCCAGACGAGCATATGTCATTGTCAAGAAACTCTACGAGGCTAATCCTGGAGCTTTGAACGTATGACAGGGGGTCGGTGCAGTAGAATTACAGACACAGACTACGAACACTCTCAAATACATCGACAAGCAAGAGAATACCAGTGGTGATGTATAGATCCTGGTAGGTACTCACCGATGCTTGATATTTCGAATTTCCTCCACACTTCATGTGCATGGTTGTAATCGTCATTGGAGATTTCATCTCCAGTGAGATCATTCCTGAAGGCAGACTTAGGAGGTAGAGAACTTTCCATCAGCTTTCCCTCAGAATCGACATAGCTATATGGAAATACTCATTTACGCAACAGAAGTGGGAGGGAATCAGAATCAAATCATTCTTTTAACATAGTGAATTTACTTGAAACGTCCTTTCTAAGGTTGTTTACTATGATTCCAATGATGTGCTCATGAGCTGGAATGAATCAATGAATCTTAATCGACCGAAAGTGAAGGAGATATACTTTTCCATGTTATTTGGAATTACTGAAATACCGATTTCCTTCATAATCAATGAGAATCGTACTCACGTAGATTATGAAACACAACAGGTTTATGTTTTGCTTGAACAGAGTTTACATTGTATGTGCTATGGGCTGCTCCTCTGAAACTAACACACACATATGGTCATGGTCACAGACGCGATCTCCACTTAGTGGTTTACTACAAATTCTACACACTACAGCATTTCTAAATATAATATAATATGATCTTCTTTAGACATAACAAGATGAATCTTAATTTTCATCTCCTCAGTAAGTTGTTTCTTCTTCCTATCTTTCACTAAAATATGATTGATAATTGTAAAGGTAGCAGGTAATTGCACTGCTTGCATTGCGTTGTACGCTGTGTGCATTGTGATGTACACTGTGTGCACTGTGATGTACACTGTGTGCACTGTGATGTACATTGTGTGCATTGCGCTGTACACTATGTGTATTGTGTTGTACATTGTGTGCAATGTGTTGTACATTGTGTGAATTGTGTTGTACATTGTGTGCATTGTGTTGTACAATGTGTGCATTGCGTTGTACATTGTATGTATTGTGTTGTACATTGTGTTGTATATTGTGTGCATTGTGTTGTACATAGTATGCATTGCGTTGTATATTGTGTGCATTGTGTTGTACACTGTGTGTATTGTGTTGTACATTGTGTGCATTGTCCAGAGGAGCTAATCAGATGTAAACTTGTGAAGTTATACCTTCTGACAGAAGGGAAGCGCGTGAAGAAGAAAAATAACTGCTCCAGGAAAGGATGCTACAATCCTGTGTGTAATGAAGTTCTTAACTACTGTGTAACTGCAGCTAATTTTCCGAATTCAGGGATCTAGGTGATTTTAAGTCCTAGAGTGAAAGTATCCGAAAACAGTGCGGTATATTCATGAGTTGTTGCATTTTCGTGATTGCTGTGAAGTAAAAAGAAAATTGGCAGCAACTGCAATGTTAAATTTTATCATCTTTGGGCATGAATTGACTAGTCAGATCTTGTCAAAACACGTCACAATCATGTCTTTAAATTAAAGAACCGTCTGAAATTGTAAGCTGCGCATGTCATTCGTCTAACGTTCTTGGATCAGTGCTGGTGGCTGCGAATATTATTGTGCTCTACATAAGCAATTCGTTTACGCGCATGTTTCATAGTGTTTCGTCTTAATCAACTAAACTTGGAAATTTGTCGTACATTTTAAGTTAAGACGGTGGGTTAATTTAATTGCTAATTACAGCATTTTAATAAATAAAAGAATCTGAAGAAAGAAGACGATCAGCACGCTGTGTAATAATTTATTTCATACCCTTCAACATTTCAACGCTAAAACATAATCGAGGTAGGTATCTACGCTATAAGCTATGTCACACTATAACAGAGCAAAACTTTGTATATTCACAATTATTGCTCTAACATAAAACAGTGTATCTTTTTGCTTGTTTTAGAGTAACGTCTAGATCAAATCGAGGATGGTTCAACAGAATGACGTACCAACTATCATGAACCGCTTGTTTTATCTGAGTACTTCTCGCAGTAAGCACATACTTGTAGGTGTGCATCCCTTAAAAGAGTTTCAACCGGTTATCATTCTAGGTTCACAAGAGGGCTTTAAAGTGAGTTTCTCTGCAGATGAATGGTTATCTGCACATCCCTTAATAGTTGAAGCAAGGGACGCTGTTGCAAATCATAGGTTAAGACAATTATATATGGGTGGCGTGTGTGCGTCACACACCATTTTCATATCTGAGGCTACATATGGTCCTTGTGTATCTGTCAAATCAAGGTACAGTAAGGAGATGCTACTAGCGGTTTCTACAGTTGAACATCTTGTAAAATTAATTCCAAGTATTAACCTATGTATTGAGGAAATGAGGAATTGCAGTCAAATGTATAAACAGTGGTTTGTACATATTTTCAACACTTTTCAACTTACTAACCAACCACGCATGGTAAAACAAGAAGGAGACGACGAGGAAGAACTCCTTTTGAAACCTAATCGCCCTGGAGAAATGAATAAAGACAATGCGTTACTGGAACTCTCAGTCAGAGAGAAATGGCAGAGCCGGTTTAAAGACATCGGAGTTCCCATTGGAGTCAGAATAGCCATGCTTGAATTGAACATTGATGGTATGCTTACTCAACAAGGATGGTGGAAAATAAAGAATGTGTAATATTTAAATGTAGCAATAATGAATTGGAATCAATTGCGCAAAAGCGGATCAGAACATTTGAAGATTAAGTACAATCCATATAGTGTATAGTATAGGTAAAGCGACGTCGAATTTGATTAAAGATGATATATAGATGATAATTGAATAATAGTAGTGCCACAGTGTGAAGAAGTTTCGAGTGAATAATTGTAGATGTATGTCTCTCTCAATATATTTTCATGAATGTAATGTATCAATTTGAATTTAATTATACTGGTTAACTGGGAATCTGCCTTGTCATTGAGTACACCTATCCTTTTCCTATATCATATATAATATCAATATTTAAATGTTTTCAACAATCTCATCAATATTATATTCTGCAATGAGAACATTCACATAATATTTTAACTGAATATATAAATTTGATGCTAAAACAGCGTTCGCCACAGCTAATTTCTGACGGTGACAATATAAAACAGATTGTTGTTACATTTCTGACTATTATACAAAGACAAATGATGCGCAAAGACCTATGCGCATATTCTGTAACGTCTGGCTAGAGAAACCTATCCTTAAATGTATACACCCCTATTCCCATTTCGAGCTTTGCTATTCGCTGTCCTCCGTGTGACGTAGAATCCTATAACCCCCTTCTCACGCTGTCGTCTGACCTGATTTTCTAAGGGTTAGGATGGCGCACCTTCGCTTCTATTGTTTAAGAAGAGAAATAGTTTGGGGTGTCTAAAGAAAATCACTGAAGGGTAATCAAGTGTATAATCATTCACAATGAAACTTACTCCTCTTTTGTATAGTGCATGCAGGCGCCGGTGTCTCCCTCCACTGCACCTTTTCGAAAGAGCTGTAAAGAGTCAGTTTGATTCCAATATCCAAACAAGCAATATGTTTAAACTGAGTGCTGAAGTATCACATGGGCCGAGTGATGTTGAAGAAAGTGTGGTGAACGTGAAACAAGAAGACATTTCAACGGTAATGAATAGACTATTTACTCTTAATAAAACACAAAGTGTCATCGTGGGAGCGGACCCTCTGAAGGCGTTCTTGGCCGTTGTTACTCTGTCATCAAGATGCGAAGATAAAATATACTTTTCTTCGCAAGAATGGATCCAGTTCTACAGTGATTTATCAGTCGCCTACGTAAATGTTTTCGAACCTTTTAAAGTAAGTTTTGCTTCGAGAACTATTGGCCCTAATGTATTATTCACAACCGAGCTAAGAAATGGTGAATCTGTAGTAGGCATCAAGCCAATCAACGGTGGAAACAGTATATTTCTCGAGCAAGCAACAATTGAACATCTTTTTAAAATCAAACCCTGTATCATGATAAGCGTCGAAGTTCTGGAAAGTAAAAGCAGACTCTATGCACTTTGTTTTGCGGGCTCTCTGCAGAGGATTCGCGAAGGTCCACCGCCGAAGACTACACCTGAAGAGTACTGGGAAATGTTTCACGAAGAGCTGATTTCAGACAGTGACGATGATTCTTTCATTGACGATTATTCTTTTATTGAAAGTGTACCTCCAAAATCGTTTGCAAAAAAGTGGATCAACGCATTTGAAGATCAGGACATTCATTTTAGTGTACGTGAAGTGATGATGGAGTTGGATATAGACAATATTTTAGAGTACCAAAGTGGTTGGTGGGATGATGTTACTAGTGTGTAATTGATTTGTATGACTATGTATTTTCATGAATGTATTGTGTACTTTTTCATTTAATATACTGGTTAATGGGGAAATCTGTTTTGTTATTGAGTAAACCTTACCTCTTCCTTATAGCTTTTAATAGGCATCCTGCGTGAGAAAAGGTTGCCATAGCAACCTACATAAAAAAGTATATGGAATAAACAAATCTGACAGCGGCAATCCAAATATCATATTTAGAGTTATTACTTGTGAAAGAAAGATATTTAAGTAAGTACAAGTTAATAATAATACGCAATATTTATCCATACACATCTTCAAGTTAAATATTCATCTGAGAAATATGATTTATAGCTATTATTTATAGCTTTGACACATTTCCCCTACCAGCGCAGTCTCCATTTTTCTACCACTGTGACGTCACGAGCAGGATTCCTATAACGGGTCGTTTTATTTTAATTGAAAAGAGATAAGCGCTGCTGGAAAAAAAAAAAGGAGAACCCTCGGGGGTCGAGCCACTGCCACTTTACACTTTTAAAATATGCGGTTAGTGATCTACACCAAGAGTCCTTCTTTACTTTCACCTCGTTCAGTTGTTATTTCAAAGCACCTGTGCCAAGGGTTGGGAGGTCGCACCCTCTCTTCTATTGTGAAAGAAAATGACAGCACTGTGAGAATATTTACGAGGAATTGGCAGATTGGGTTGGCTTCGTACAAACGGCTATCGCTAAAAAGATGTATTTTGAAGAAAAGGGGACGGATGTACAATTAATTGCACTATATAGCCGAAATAGAGCGAGATTTGGTAAACAATCGTACATCGTATGATATAAGAATTCTTAGAGAGCTGGAACCTAATATTTAACTATGGCCTGTACTGATAACTAAAAATGTTCAAAGGGTTGGGATAACTTGTATCGTGTACATGTTGGAAACCTGTTGAAACTGGTACCTGCAAGTGACTGTGTCTCCCTCATCTACACCTTTTTCTAAAGAGCTGTAAAGAGGCAGTTTGATTCCAATATCCAAACAAGCAACATGTTTAAGCTGAGTGCTGAAGTAGGTTTCGGTGCATCACACAAGCGGAGTGCTGTTGAAGAAATTCAAAGTGTGAAGAACGTGAAACAAGAAGAAATTGCTACGGTAATGAATAGCCTATTTACTCTTAATAAAACACAAAGTGTTATCGTGGGATCAGACCCTCTGAAGAATTACATGCCCATTGTTACTCTGTCATCAAGACATGAGGGTAAGATATACTTTTCTTCACAAGAATGGATCAAGTTTTACAGTGAATTAGCAGTTGTGGATGCCAATGTTTTCGAACCCAGTCGCCGCCATAATATGGAAGTATTAAAGTTTCCGAAACGCCGCGAACGGCCCTTATCGGGGCCACCAGCACTTTCATCGGAACAAGACGTCACCACTGCCTTGCTACCTTTTAAAGAAAGTTCTGTTGTGCTAACTATTGACCCTAATTTATTATTTACAACCGAGCTAAGTAACGGTGAATATGTAGTAGGCATCAAGCCAATTAACCGTGGAAATAGTATATTTCTCGAGCAATCAACAATTGAACATCTTTTACATATCAAACCCCGTATCATAACAAGTATCGAATTTCAGAATATGATTATGTATGACTATTTTGGGTTTGGCATTGGTTCATAATATGTTTCTAAGAATCTACTCCCAGACATTGAAGCGACTGCAAGAAAGTGAATCGAAGCATTTGAAGATCAGAACAATTATTTTAGTGTTCGTGAAGTGATTATGAAGTTGGATATAGACAATATTTTAGAGTACCAAAGTGGTTGGTGGGATGCTGATTCTAATAATTGATTATGTATGACTATGTATTTTCATGAATGTACTGTGTACTTTTTCATTCAATATACTGGTTAATGGGAAATCTGTTTTGTTATTGAGTAAACCCCGCCTCTTCCATATAGTGTTAATAACAAATCGTTTTATTTTAATTGAAAAGAGATAAGCGCAGGAAAAATAATAAAAAAGGAGATCCCTCGGGCTTCGCGAAATAAAAAAGAGATTCGCCCTAGCAGGGGATCGAACCCTGGACCATTAAGTTAAAAGCCTAATGCTCTACCGACTGAGCTACCCGGGCATAATGTCACTTACTGTCAGTTAAAGATTATAGTCTAAAGAAAACCAATGAAGCGCACTATATACGTACTCAGGTGTACGCATTAACAATAGAGCTTAACCCTTGTTTCTATTGATGGTCACTCAATGTCAAGTGATGTTGTTGTTGGATACAAAAGGACCACACCCTTGCACTACCTGGTCACGATGACGTAGTACTACACCTGCGTTTTCAAGTTAAGACTAGTGAGTTACTGATTCCAAGATGACACAGCAATGCGCGCGCCTCTGACGACCACGATTAATATGCGCTTTTTGATTGATTAGATGCACTTTTTGATTGATTAGATTGATTGAATTTAATATGCGCTTTTTTTTGATTGATTAGATTGATTATGCGCTTTTTGATTGGATGCGCTTTTTGATTGATTGAATGCACTTTTTAATTGATTAGATTGATTGAATTTAATATGCGCTTTTTTGATTGATTAGATTGATTATGCGCTTTTTGATTGGATGCGCTTTTTGATTGATTGAATGCACTTTTTAATTGATTGAATTTAATATGCACTTGATTAAATGGATTGATTATGCACTTTTTAATTGATTGGATTAAATATGCGCTTTTTGATTAATTAGATTGATTATGCAAATTTGTTTAATTGACCGGAAGTAATATTGATTGACAGGTTTAATTGACCGGATTGACATGTTTAATTGACCGTGTGATTATGAGTGACAGGACAATAGGCGGTACCCTTTGACTAATTGACCGTGACTAATGATGATTGACGGCGGCATCCTTTGTTGGACCAAACTACCATGCATACTACTAACATCGTAAAGAACAAGGAGCTATTATCGCTGAAACTACTAGTGATTTACTTACAACGCGGCTCCCAGAACTTCAAGCACTATGCTGAATGTAGTATGTTTGAAATGAAATCATTTTCTCAAATCCAAAAGTCACGGGAGGAAAAAATGAATCTCACTACATATGGTGGCTGATGTGGGATTTATTTGTAACTTTTTCCTAGAAAGTATGCATGAAATGAAACTGTATTTAACTATGATTTTGGCTTAAGAAAATGGCTTCCGTTTCACTTACTACAAGTAGAGGCTACCAGGTCATTGTTGCCTCGCGAGAATGCGTTCCTTGGGTTGTCTACTAATAATAATAAAAAATAACGAAACAGTCATTTCTTATTCAGTTATTAATCCTGCTCTTTTGTTTAGTTATTAACAATCAATATTGGAGTCTGCTTGGGAATTTTGTTTAATAGGTCAGAGAATACGAGGTGTCTGAGTTTTATAATTTGTCTCGAAAAATCTAATAGGTATTCATTAAATTTGCTGCTATATTCACGTTTCCACATGAATATATTGATAATGAAGGTGTTTATTAAACACTATAGCTTAGAAGAACGAGATTACTCGAGCCATGTGGGAGTGAGTTGGACTGAGTGAGTGGGACTGAGAGAATGCCATGGGGTGGCAATTTTCTACCTAATGAGATACCAATTTTGTAATGCCTATTCAATTTACTTTCAGTAATATTGTGTCGTCTCCAATACAGACCTGAAAATACCACCACCCTTAAGTCTTTAGTTGTAAGTGATGTGTGTGTACTGAATTTGTTGAGGTACCTGGAAGTGGAGTCGAGCGGGCGTAAGGACGAGATTCGCCTGCACTACATCTCAAAACACGACTCTCTGGTACAGACAGAGACGTTTCCATATCGCCTTGCTGACAACACCTGGCACAAGGTAGCTGTGTCTGTAAGCGGTGCTCAAGTCGAACTGCTAGTAGATTGCCACATACTCTACAGAAGGCTCATTCGACCCCCGGATAGAAACTTCACACTGCCACAGTTGACTTTGTGGATCGGACAACGAAATAATAAGCACTCGTTATTTAAGGTAAACATATTTTGATATTAGTGCATTTTTAATGAAAAGTAGTGTATTTCATTTAATCACTGAGGATACATTGTACATATTGTCATCTATATGAAGCAAAAGTAACTTTTTATTTAATTTCGCGTCTAAATAGTAGATACTGAATTATAATAGTGAGATCAAGTGAAGGAAGCATTACGACCAATTAGATTATATCTCGTAATAATATTATCTAATAATAACATTTTCTAAATACCTATAGTCGTAACTTTTGAACCATTAAAATTTTTAAAAATGTGAATAATTGTTAATAGCTGTAAAAAATAAATTTTGTATGTTTCTTGAGTTGACATAAGAAATATTAAATACACATTCTAAATACAATAAATTGTGCTCAAACTTGACTCAAAGGTAAAATTCCTTTATTTTGTCACCTTTGAGTCGAGTTTGGAAAAATGTTGTATTTTTAAACCACATTATGACATCCGTCGATCTATTAGACCTTGTTTGATTTCTGAACACAATAATGAATTAACGTCATTATTTTGGAGATAATATCATAGTTTTTCAAGAATTTTAGTTGGTTTCGTGTAAATGTCTCAAGTGTATTTCTAGATCGCATTATTGAATCTTCAGAAAAAATTACTTTAAACCCAGAACTAATTTGTGTTCCTTTTTGATGCCGTGCTTTGTCGTTAGAACTAATTTTTTTACGATAAACGCTGCAAAGAGCACATGAATACGTAATGATCTGGGAATATATCTTTCAGAAAAACAATGCAGCTCTATGCTGACTTTCAAGACATGCATATTTTACGATTAGAACAATTATTGTCTGTACGAGTTCTAGCTGATGCAACGTCTATCTAGGTTGGCTCATTGACACATAATAACATCACAATTGTCAATTTCTGTGCATGGATATTATTTCTGAGAGGTATTTTTTTTGTTTCTGTTGTCATATTGGGAGCACCTCATCGTTGGTTTGATGAATATTTTATGGTGTTTTCTGGCTCGGGTGTTGTTACTTAGGTTGCCTAGGGTTACCAATGATTACGATGTCAATATACTGTTACTACTTTTCAGCTGCGCTCATTAACAAACTGACTCTGATTGTTTTGTAAATATATTTATTTAAGTGTCGATTAATTTGTTTGTTTTATGGAATCTTCTGTTTCATTCTTATTATAAAATGTATTAAATTAATTGATTATATTGTAAATATTAAAGCACTTGAATAAAAGAAACCCTTTTTAATGATCAGTAATGAGATTTTCGCTCGAATTAATTGAAACTCCTCGTAATAGAATCTCCAGCGCACATTTCCTTCTTGTAACGAAGCTCGAGTAAATTGTTGGATTGGTTTTAGGGAACTTTACAAGACGTGCGACTGGTTGCTGGCGCTCACGGCTATCTCTCGCAGTGTCCACACCAGAACTCGTCATGTCCGACGTGTGGACAATTTTCTTTATTACAAAACACAGTCGAGCAGCTCACGAGGCATCTACAAGTGCTTTCAGAGAGGGTGAGTATTGATGTTTAATGCCAAGATGTTGCTTGTTGCCAACACTGGAGATGGTCTTCATCATAAATACTGCGCCTTTATCTTTATCTGTCAACTAATGTAAAGATCATTTTGAAGTTAAATACGCAAACTATTGAAGACAATTCTTCCTATCATTTTTCACATTCAACAATGGGGATCACATTTATCAACATATTTTCATTCAACGAAGAAAATCAAGTTTTTGTGAAATCGGTGATTGAAATTGACATAATATTTATAAAATTATTAATGAACATATTTTTTTAGCTACTTTTGAAAGTTTAAAAAATGTTAGTCTCGATCAGGATGTATGAAAATTTCTATATAAATAATGTACTGCAGGAATATGTCCAAAGTCTCCCTTGCAATGATATGTTTATTGAATGTAATAAGATATGTGTTTGTATTTGCTAGCTGGTGGAAGCTGAAGGTCGCATCAGTCGGGTAGAAGACTGCGATTGCGAGCGCGCTTGTCGCATCAACGGAACTGTTCATCCCGACGGAACTCGATGGGAGAAGGGCTGCGAGATCTGTTCTTGCATCCACGGTCACATCGAGTGCCATCGCATGCCTTGTCCCAAGATTATCTGTAAGAATCCGGTCTTCAATGCAGACGACTGCTGTCCAAGTTGTCTTAGTAAGTACACATCCTCCCCACAGCTAATATACTTCCTATTTGTAACTTTTAAATATATCATATCAAATAGAATAAAATATAAGTACAGAATTAGAACCCATGCATTACATTAGATTTTACATTATTCCGGTGAAGTTACTGGCGAGTTAAATCGGTAGTATCCATGTCAATAGCCAATAAGCAGAGCTAATCAGAGAATATCTTGGTGATAGCATCTCGGAACTTATCGGTGAATTTAAAAAAACGGACTTAAATCTATTTAAACTCTCCACAATAAATTTTCCTGTTTCCTATATTCAACTAATAAAGTAATAGTTCATTGATACATTATTACAATGTAGATTTCGACACCAATTTCGATTATCGGTTTCACCGGTCGCAAAATTTCGATTTCATTGTTTACTCGATTTTCAGAAACGAAACTATTCCAACTCTGAAACGAAAATATGAAACACGGAACAGAACATTATACAAAATGGTATTTTAAATATTTTACCCCATTTATGGGTATAAATGGGTAAAAGATTAGAAATGTGTATCGAATTCAGCTATGGTGATGCGAAAATATTTGAATCTTACTATTAAACAAAATGTATTATAACTGTATGATACCGCCAAGAATGAATTGCGATTAATTGTTTGATATTCTGTTCCAAATCTAGTCTCCATGAAATGGCCTACTTGTGTCGCTGGAGTTGTGGGAACATTGATCTAGTAATGAAATGTTTGCCTGTGTCTCTGTTCAGAGCAGTGTTTGCTACACGGAGTGATGTACGATCATGGTGAGTCGTACAGTCCGAAGCAGTGTCTGGAGTGCTCGTGCAAAGACGGCTCAATGACGTGCACGAAGATTGACCCAGACACCGCGTGTCCGCAGCTCACGTGTCCGCTCAATCAACAGTTCAGTGTTCCGGGAGAGTGTTGTCAATTCTGTAGAGGTAATCAAACTATTTACTTAGGCTCGTTTATATGGAATTATATTTCTGCCTTTAAATGTTGAATTTACTTATTTGTTTGAAATTCAAAAAATATAAATAATATCTGACTAATTTTTTTTAAATCTTTATGAGCACCATGTGCTATTTCGGAACAACATATTTTTAAGATACGTTTCTTAGAGTGCTACTTCTAATATTTGAGGGGCATAAATGCAAAACCTGCCATCTCTGAACAATTATTTTTGAGTTTGATATGTAATTACGTACTATATAGTTTTAATTTATTCAAATGCAATATGAAGTGCAAGAAAAAATCCTCACTTTCAAAACGTGGATTGACAACTCATTCCGCCGTCTAATTGTATTGGAAATACGACTGAGTTTTCCTGTTATTCTCTGAAACTATAGAAAGTGGAGATTGCTGGGTTTAGCATCTAACCCCTAATTTATCTCCAATTTGTCTCCGTTAAAATAATAATCAAATTAACATATTCAGACGTTCGATGCATGGTTTCATGAGCTCAAACTAGATTTAATATTAAGTGTTTATAGAGCAAAACAATGTTTCAAGCTTGTCATTTTTAAACACTTGATAACTACCGAATTCTTTCGCATACGATATGTGTTGCATAATGTTGTATGTATTGTTGTTGCTGTGTCTAATCCAACTAACTGAGTGCTGTGAATCGTCTGTGTGTGCTTGCTAGGTGTTGACTACTGTACAAAAGGTCACATGTGCCATGTGAATGCAACTTGCCTCAACCTGCAGACAACATATGCCTGCCAATGTGCCCTAGGATTCTTTGGTGATGGACACGTTTGCCACGGTACGTATAGTAGTATTCAATCTATTCATGTTATAATATCATCAAAAACTAATTTCACGGATTAATGGAAGACGTAGCATGTAAATCTTTAATTAAGCAATTAAGTTTCTTACACAAATCTAAAATAAGAGTTTCGAATGTCAAACTTTTGAAATTGTATGTTTCTTTATTAAAATCATAGCTTTACACCTAAGAGGCCTCTTTGTTGTACGCTTAATAATTCTTATATTTAAAGAAACTGAATATCTGCACCTAGTAGTAGAAGGACGGGGGTCCATTTCAATGGAGCGGTCAAAATAAAGTATTGCTGCCTTCTTCCAATCCAATTTTATTTGTATTTGAGACAACTGTCATTTTAAACACTAATTTTAAATAATTCAATAATTCAATAATTATTTTCAATAATTCAATAATTATTTTAAACATCCTAGAAATTCCTTTATTTCCTAATTGAATCGTAGTAACTCCCATTCCCCTCACTTCTCTCGTTATTGTGGCCGCGTTGCCTACATTCCACTTAACATCTGAACTGCATCTGCTTGCTTGTGCGTGTTGTCTCTAACCCTGAGTGGCTGCGTGCAGATGTGGACGAGTGCAAGCAAGAAGGCGGTCTGGACGGACACCACTGTCACAGCCACACGATGTGCGTCAACACAATGGGCTCGTACATCTGCGAGTGTCTGCCAGGATATCGCAGACTCGACAAGTTCAACTGTGCCGAGCTAGATGAGTGTTCGTCGGGAAAACATAGCTGTCATGAACAGGCGCAGTGTATCAATACGCAAGGCTCGTATCACTGTCAGTGCCGACTCGGGTATCAAGGAGATGGATACAGCTGCAGGCGTAAGTTCATAGCATTATATCGCAAGTAACAAATGTCACCTCTATAAGAGGTTCTCGTTCTATTAACTGATATTAGATATTGCGCATGCGTTGGAACTGTCTATTTCGGAAAGACAATGATATTTATGAGTTTTGGAAATCTATAAACTATCCTTTTATTGTATCTGTAAGCCAGAAGCTTTTTTCAAGCTAAGTTCACTAAATACCATTCCTTCTGTGGATAAGGAATTAATCGAGCTAGATTAAGAATGCCGTATTGTTTTACGATGATTCATGCAATGTTGTTAAAAATGGTTAGTGAACAATTAATTATTTTATTACTTAACATTTGTTTTGGCGACCATAGGTATTAAAATAAGTAATTTTTATCATAAAAAATAGTATTTGAACACATTAAAATTTGTATTAGTAGCTTTCGGCTGAATCAGTTCAGTTACATTTAAACGAATGCTACAAAACTTACACGAGTATAATTTGAATTTGATATCGAGACAAATTATTACGGAAGTTTCTGTGAAATGCAATGACAGGTATGTGAATTAGTTAATAATATGTGTAATTGAATAATACTAATGAGTGGACGTGTTGTTGAGAAATACGATAGGATTTTACCTGTGATGGTTTTTTCATCCCCATCATGACAGGTGAAGGAACCAAAAGAACAAAATATATTTTTCCCTTTCAGTTGTGATGTTGTGCAGCAATCCATTATGTGAACGGTTTAAATACTGATCTTGGGGTTTTCATGAACAATTCCACAGTATATACATTATTATTATGTAATATCTAAGCAGTATTTGCTTTTCATTCAAACGAACTTACCAATAAATTGTAACTTTATTTGTACAGTTTAACTTCACAGAAACTGTGTGAAGTTCTCAAACTTCTGTTAGGACCAGTTTGTCAATGCTTTGCGTATTTTTAAAGAGCAGATTAGGATAATATTGACATGGCAACAACCAATGACATTTATTGAATGACCACTTAAACTTACAACTGGTTTTAACAGAACATTGTAATTTAATTTACTTAATTTACTTTCAATATGCAAGCATCAATGATTGTCCGTAAGCTCGGTTGTTGTGCTGGAGTTACCCACATTCCACTTGCATTGTATAATGTGTGCTGGAGTTACCCACATTCCACTTTCGTTCTAATATGTGTGCTGGAGTTACCCACATTCTACTTAACTCTGGCTGAATCTCAACCTCAGTCAATAACTGTACTTGTGACAAGTATCAATGATGTGACTACGAGAGACTGTGTTCCACAGCTGTGTGCAACCACACCTGCTTGAACGGCGGCGAGTGTGTGGCTCCCGGTCACTGTCTCTGTCGCAAGGGTTACATCGGTCCCAGCTGTGAACTGGATCTCGACGAGTGTGCTGATGAGCGCCACAGATGTCACGAGACATCAGTATGTGTCAACATGCCCGGCTGGTATTACTGCAGATGTAAACCGGGCTACAGGAGTACTATGCATGGCACCACGTTAGCGACGATCTGTCAAGGTAATTAGTAATTACCAATAACTCAGAGTTTGAAGTTATGACGATGGCGTTCGGCGTTGGAGGTGATGACCTAGACCAGGGGTCGGCAACCTTTTTTGGTCAAGGAGCCAATTTCCCAAAAATTAATAAATTAGATATAATGGGAACCGCAGTAGAGGCAATCAAATATAAAATACTGAAAATAATAAATTGCACGGCTAGTTTATTTTGATATTTTTGCGAATCCCCCCATATGTTGCCCATCAGGGCGTTTTTTTTTTTAGAATTTCAACAATTTAAAAGTGATTCAAGGGCTCTAAAATAAAATAAGGAATCAAACAACCTTCCATATTTTTCCGAATTTTGGTATTTTTCGATTCCAGATCTTTATTTAAATTATAGAGAGCCATTCAAGAACCCCTAAGGAGCCGCAGGTTGCCGACCCCTGACCTAGAAAGTTGGCCAATCAAGAAGCTCTAATGGCGAACACAGAGCGCTGGCGTTACGCAAGAGAAAACAATCATCTT
Source organism: Leuctra nigra (assembly GCA_934045905.1). Lineage (NCBI taxonomy): Eukaryota > Metazoa > Arthropoda > Insecta > Plecoptera > Leuctridae > Leuctra > Leuctra nigra. The sequence continues at coordinate 5,804,998 of OW203763.1, forward strand.
TGAATGTCAACACATTACAATGTTATTACGCGTATCTTGAGTGTCGTCAGCTTGGCTAATGACATGCAATGTTGCAGATATTGACGAGTGCACGGAAGGGACGCACACTTGTCATGAGTCGGCGAGATGCATCAACAACGAGGGAGGATTCCGGTGCTACTGCGATCAGGAGAGAGCGCCGCAGTGCAAGCTTAGTACGTCATGCCGTTATTAGGATTTATACTCAAATTGAATGCATTCACTTTCTGCTTTGTACATGGAATCGGCGTTTGGTGTTAAATAACTTGACGTCAGTTTATTTTAAATATATTTTTCGTTTGTTAAAAAGTTGAGGTAAAGATTCAATTTCTAATCAATGCTATAAGTGATCTTAGAAAGAGTTAACTTTGTGCCTTCGATAACGTCAAGTAAGGTATCGAGTCTGAGCTTGTATTGAGCTGAGCTTGTAACGCTCTGAGCTTGTATTCCGGAGGCCCGGGTTTGATTCCCGCGGCCGTCCTTCCTGACTGCGGTTTTTTCGTGGTTTTCCCTCAGTCGACAGGCAAATGCTGGGAAGGTACCCTACTAATAGGCCACGACCCGCGACCGCCTCCTTCCCACCTTCCATCCTTACCTACTCTTCACCATCACCTCCCAATCATCATCATAATCATTGATCCGTCGCCATTAGCCTCGCTGCAGAACAGTGCGACGTTAAGCCCCAGACAAAAAAGAACACTGTATCTGCAATGTAGCTAATGAGCCTGGAATGTGAATGATGTTGCAGGTTGTATGTTCGAGGGCAACGAAGTCGCCAACGGACTGGTGATCAGCCCCAGCGGTCAGCCGTGTAAGCGCTGTGAATGTCTGGAGGGGGTGATCTCATGCAAAGAGCCGACCTGCGACTGTTCGCTCAGAGGATCTCGCTCAGACAAGTGCTGTCCGCAGTGCGATCCGAATGCAGCATGTCGCCATCAAGAGCTGAAACACGTCGTCTTTCGCAGCAGTGACAGATGGATCTATCAGTGCCAGACGTGCGAGTGTTTGGTAAATAAGATCAATTTGGTTGCAATATAATTTAAAAATAATAAATTGTGTAGGTTTAGTAAAATATGACATAGACATGTGCAGTGCTATAATCAACAGAAAAGATGAAAAGAGGTCCGAGGAAATAATCGAATCTGGTAATTTGGCTGTACATTTTAATTTATGGGGAAGAGGACAACTAATAATTTTATTTGTGGGTCGACCACACGTCAAACGCTAGGTAAAAAGTCGTCGTTTTGAAGTTTTGAGAAATTCGAAATGTTGTTCTCGGCAACGAAAGGAATATTATCAGTATCAGACTGCACACTCATTGGGTAGTGGGTGGTGGGTACTTGTTGTGTGACACGTGGCTATGTTCTAGTACGGCGAGATCGACTGCTGGCAGATGGAGTGTCCACCGCTCACGTGCAGCGATCCCGTGCTGGCGCCGGGCGACTGCTGCCGAAGATGCGAGGATGATCCGTGTGCTCTGGACGTCACAGCATCCAACGTGTCCTCCACGGCGCTGCGTCTGGGGCAACCGTGCATCTACGACGGCCGCCTCCATGACTCGGGCACGGACTGGCACGATGCAGATGATAAGTGCACGGCATGCAACTGCAAGGTAAGTGACCAAACCTCCTGGCAGGACGGTTTCACAACGTCACAGCATTTCGTTGGCTGGAACTCACGAGGTATTGCAAATGACAGCGGCAAACTAACTAGAAGAACATTTTTTTTTTAAATATTAAACTTGTTTGCCGTAAGTCAGTTAGAAATACACTACAAATCCTGGTCAATGAGACGCATTTGGTCCGCAAAATGTAATGGCAATATGGCGCCGGGGCGCCGGGGTAAAAAGCAGATCGAAGAATCAGAAGGCCGGAAGTCCATTTTCTTCTTTTACGATTGTACACATTTGGAATCATTTTATCAAGCATTATCAATTGCAAATTGACTGAAGACCACGTACAAGAAAAAAAGAGAAGACAAATAATACAATAATAATTACTGGTGCACCATTACAAATAAGATAAGACGAAAGCAGACATAACTACAATGGTCGGTGACAGGCTAAATTGAACCCGCGCTAGCATGGGCCGGCCTATACCTGGCAATGTATAAACATGGTTCAATTTAGCCTGTCCCCGACCTTAGTTTTTGAGCTCACTAGAAAAATCACTGAAATGAACTCCCGCCCTTCTGCTACTAAGGTACAGATAATAGAAAATATTGTCAATAATGATACAAAGAACAATAACGAAAAATCAAAGAACAATTCATGGATTCAATAATGTTGATAAGAAACTAAATCCAATAATAAACTCATGTCCTAGTATCCTTGAATATTACATCCTTTGTTCAATATTATCCGAGATATTATCTAAGGCACCAGCCGGGATTGCATCCACTACGTACTGTAAAATAATCAACCAAACTAAGTTTCATTTGTCATGGACTTCATTTTCTAGATCATGGATTCAGTTAATAGGTATACTACATTATATTTCTTCAAATAATTATTTTCTATTTGCTTCAGATAATGCTCGTGTTTTGTAATACTTAGTCAAGTATTTGCTCTGCTATGCTAACGCTATTGTATTGTAACTCTGAATTCAGTTCAAATAACAAAACGCTGATTAGAACTTGGTGTCCTCCGCTACGCTAGCCGCGTAGTAACTAATTGCTACTCTGTTTCTAATATAATTTGAATTAATTTAACTTTGATTGGTTGCTTCAATAAGTGGAGAAATATTTTGCAAGCGCTGATTTTTAGTAATTTGTATTAATAATAACAATAATGTTGTGTTAGTGTCGTGGGAATATTAAAACAATATTCTCGGTATCCCTTTTTTTTAATTTTCACTTGTCGTTTTTCATAGTGGCTTTATATTCACATGTTTTCTTATTGGAAAAAGCCTTTTAGCAATACTTCTAATGTTCAAAGGTCAAGAGAGCATTTATAAACTAAAATGCAGTTAAAATAAACCCTTGCCTAATCTTGTCCTTGCATTTTTAAGTATACATTAACTGAGTGAAATGTTGTAAGTGCAAACAAAGTCAAATAATTAAAATTTAGTATTTGTTTCAATATTTTCTAATACATATTATTATCGCTTCGAGAACTTCCAATAATATTGCTTCTCTTGTATGAGAGCGATGTCACTGTTCCACCCCAAGGCTGCAGTTTGAGTTTGAATATTGCTGGCCATTCCCGGACACTAGCACACCGATTCTTAGTGTTGTTTGCTAACTAACATGGTGTTAACAATCACTTCCCTTGCAGGTGCCGCACTGCGCGCTACTGGTGAGCAATAAGGCGTGTTGTGTGCATCGGTAATTCACATTCACTTAACAGTTTTATTCAGTTTCATATCATTTTCGTTAGATAACATTGATTTCATGCTAAAGTGCAAATTGCACTGGTTACCTACCTTTATAGAATTGCTATAATTTAAAATCAATTCTACACATTCATATCTTACGGACAAACGCTATTTTTGGTCTCTATCCTTTACTTAGTAATTTCAATTCATATACTGGTCAATTTTATAGTACGAACTGATATCACAATCATAATTTTGATGTGCAGTGGATGCGACACCATTCAATTTTGAAGCATCTTGATACAACAATTTACCAAAAATTGCATTCATCGTGGCTATACCATAAAATATTCTTGAATTTGCAGAAAAATATTTTTCAGTGTTAGCAGTGTAATAACAATATTGGACAATTTCAGTTGAGGCGGTTTCAATTGTGAATTGGAGAGTACTAGTTGCACAAGAATCTAAGTAACCGTTTGTAATTGCGTATAATTTGATCATACTAATACATCTAACAAAGCATTTATGCATGAAATCATTGTGAAATTGTATAATAGTGTCCTATTAATTGGTTGCCAAGATATGAATTAATTACGCATATCAGTAGGTAATAGCATGAAATTGCCGAGTACTAACGTCTAACGTGCACTTGAGACAACAGAAAAGTCTCCATACCTACGAATGTTAGACGAGGGAGTGCAGCGCAGAAAATGCAATTACAAGCTACGTGAAAATTTATCATAATTTATCAATTCCTCACAGCACTATCAATATCATATTTGTTGCATGTAATACCTGCATTCATGGAGATATTTGTGTACTTTGTTTCGTGAATTTATTTTGGCAATACAGTTTGATATTTTACATTATTTGCACTTTCTGCATTGTTTTTTATAATATATGATTTGAGATTATAATTTTTTGTTTATTTTTATAGCCAGGCACATTTTAGTCACCAATGCATTTGTATTTCTTGACGTACGCACATCAAACGCAGTTTTTAGCCAATGACAGAAGGAAGGCCACTTGTGAAATTCGTTGACAGCAATCTCTTACGGTTCAGAAAAAATAAATGTATCAATACAGCGGCACGCCTATTGGGAATAGACATTTTGTCGTTCTATTCTATGAATTGGAGAACTAGTTTTGAAACGAATTACAAAAGTACAAAGCTGTCGAGGAAAATGAATTCACAATGCAGATCAAGGAGATTAAGTAGGTACCTACTCCCGGGTACACTGAAAAGAAATATATAAGTTTTAAAGAGATGTATGTTAGGAGTATCAAATTAAAAATGAGATATTTTAGCTGAAATAATCCTGTATCTTTCACATAGTAATATCACGTAACCTCTCCTGCCCATAGGATGGATTTCTTCACTGCAGTTATGATTACCGGTGTGCTGCTTCTACTTTCAAACCCAGCACTACATCAGGTCTCGGTTCAAGCCAGCGAGCTGCTCCATCGCATGCCGCGCAAGATCAACCAGACGGTATCAAAGTTCCTGACAAACATTTCTTCACTGACGTGCCATCGGAAGCACAGGTGCCGGAGACTAATGGTTCATTTCATAGCCAACAAACCAAAGAAAAAGACGATTTACTTTCATTTGTGGTTAGTTCTGATAATCAAACATCTACTAATAATAACAGTGAGACTATGGCATTACTCAATGCTACTACTAAAACCACGAGCAGCGGCGGTAATTATAGTACAATTGTGTATGTTAGTGATAGTGAGGTGGAAGAGATTTCGAATACGACTACAGAGAAGAGTGGACAGACCCAATTTGGGATCATGAACGAAGATGAGTCAAGTGAAGAAAATGTTGAAAATTGAAGTCAAAGGAGAGGTGTTGACTATTGATAAGTTCAAACTCCACAACCCAAGTCGGTACCTAACAGTAAAAAGCGTCGTTGTTTTTTAATCTCCTGTTCGGGTTTAGTTTTAATCATGCTTCTTTCAATTCTGAAACAAAACTTCACTCTATTTTCAGCTCCGTGAACGAGTTTGTGTGATTGTGTAGGTTCGGTTTTCAAAACGACGTATTGTTAAAGGTTTTAAAAGAACGGATAAAAAGAGTGTCACACGAAACATTCCTAGGATTCACCGATATAATCATATAATTACTTCAAAATGGTAAATAAATGGTAAAAAATGGTAATAGTAAATAGAGTAAATAAACTTTATGATGAACCAAAACTTTAAGTTCACTGAGACCTATGCCGATGGAAACTTGTAGAGTAATTTAAATCTGCATCGAAAGTTTAGAACTTGAATTTATAGAGCACATGAAATCTTCGTGATTATTTCATTTCCGAACGTACTAACTTACTGTGTATTGTTCAAATAATAGCATAGTACATTTTTAAGTTCGAAAATCCGAACGGTCTTCCTACATGTGTGGTTATCATGTCTAAAATTGTCTGATGGTTGCATGGACGAAATTTGAATTTCACAGATTCTTCACTGTTCAAACAAGGTGTTAACGACTTCATTTCAGACAGAATGTTCAAATTTCAAGTTATATTTATGAAACGTAAACAACGACTGAACAGAACCTGTTGATTGGCCAGTAGATAAATGAATTGAACATTAGGCTGTGGTATTGCTACAGTGACTGAAAGATAAGATACAAATAGGACGGCGGAATAGCAGAAGGTATCGTCATAAGAGATTCTAGAAAATCTTGGAGGGCGCAGATCACAAGTAATAATTCTGACTCGTTTTAAAATTAAAATAATATTAATATAACAACAATAATAATATTAATAATACCTAATAATAATAATAATAATAATAATAATAATAATAATAATATTAATAAAAAATAATATAATATTAAACAGATTAATAATAATAATCATAATACTAAAATTACAATGTGCAAAAGTGATTGTTATCTATTGAATTAGCAGATATTATATAAGTCTACAATCAGTGATGATGGCAAAATATTACTTGTAAATTATTTTGCTTAAAGAAAAAATTGTTAGGAAGTATTCTAGTCACGATACTATATCCACCGGCATCTAGAAAGTAGTCGATATGATTCAGAGTATGCAAATTCTGCCATTGTAATGTTGTTTATTCACTAACAACATTTTCCACTTAAGAAAATCTGGGACTATTGTATTCTAGTCGATTGTAATAGTGCAATTTCTGATGGGCAAACAAAGATGAATCATCATAGAGATTCCAGTGTTGAATTCAAGATTTCATAGTGAAAAAGGACGGAGATACTAGTAACTGGAAATGTCATTCTACATCAATGGTCTTCACACGAAATGAAAACGGCTTCATCCACTGTGAAGTTTCGTGAGGGATGGTTTTGTAATTAAAGATCTTAAAAACAAACCCATTCAAACTGATGATTCAGCACTGGATTACTTCGTTATTGGAATGCACATCACCCAATAAACACAATGTCTTTCAATTTGATAAGCAATAAGTGCGTAAGAAATACAATCGTGTAATCCTGCAGGTTGTTCATATGTCGAAGGATCATGAAATCATCATCGGAATAGTCAAAGCGGTTTCGCTATAGGTGCTAACATGGTGTCACCAACGCATTCAACCTTTCTAGGAGTTACCTACTTGTCAAGCCTAAAGACATCGCAAATAATTGTAAACGTATGTTCCTGTTTTCAATGACTATAAACACAGAAAATAATACATAATTAATCAATGTTTACTGCAGCTTAATGATATCAATATAACACGCCTATTTGACTGGGTTAATAATTCCTACCTATGCGAAGAGAAAAATAATGTTTCAATAAAAGATTATTAAAATTAAATAATAGTCAGAACGTTTCTAAGAACGAAACTATGCCATTCATCACATCTGTATGTCAAAAAATGCTAAAATGTAAATACAAAATACACAGCCGTCTTCAATATTAGCTAAGTTGCGTAACAATGTTGGCAATACGAATCACAGAATATTGCACGTAGCACAAAATTGACTTGGAAAAAGTATTGTCGTTATAATTTATGATTTTTTTTACAATTTAAATTTATTATTGTCACACAATTTGAGGAAAGTGACGATTTCTTACATGCTGCTGATGTTCGTTGTCAACTAAAGAAAGCTAAAGCCTTATTTAAATGTTAGTCAATCTGTAAAAGGAAACATGAATAACTGTACGGAAGTGAAGCGGTTATATCCATTTCTCTTCCTAAATACTAGCCTAGTTTAGACCATTATGAAATCAGATGAGGCAAGCGAGATTGCCTAAAATATTTTCTTTATTATCAGTTATTATTTACTATTTAATTTCTTGTTAGCACACTTTCTAGTAAATTCGTTTCCTTTGTGTATAAATGACGACTTTGTACGCTGTATATTTGAAATAATATTATGATAATCTCGTCTTAAATAGAAATATATTTATTTATTCGTAAAACAAATAAGTTTGTTTTATGAGACTTTTTCAATAAACAGCACTGATAAAAACTGTAAATAGGTAATGCTATGTATATGTATAATATTATAGGTAAAAGTAATTTTTGTTGCTAATTAAACATTTTCATTTCTTTAGTTTTGAAGTGGGTACTTTTGGAGGCAATTTTCTATTGCATTTTGAGGAACTCTGTTTAAGTTCACTGTTTTAGTTAAGTCAAACAATCCTGATCGTCCTCAATTATTATTTTGTTTGCAATTTTACGTATCTCTGTAATGAGAATTAAATGGCACGATCAAGTTCTCATTTCAATTTGGTTACATCTTACTTACGTAGGTATAACATTTTATTTCAAACCTGAATATTAATTTCAAAACTGATTCTAATTCTCTTATCGGAAACCAATTTTGTATTTTTAAAAACAATTTGTAGTGCATTCTTATTTCAGTCACTTAATCTGTGAAATTAATCGAGAGTTCTCCATATTAGGTAACCCAATTGCAATCCTCAACAGTATTTTAATTTGAAGTCATTGTGTACATTTCTAGTCAAGGAAGTCCATATCCAAATACTACACTTACATATTATATAGTACAGTTCAATAAAATCCAATATTACACAATGAACTGAATTAATAGAAATTCTAAATTATACATACCTCCAAAATAGTTGTGTAACATTGACTAAAATTTTAATTTATTGGATAATTTATTTGTCTCTAAATTCAGATAGTAGTGTGTGTTAGTGTCCAAGCTTGTCAATTTCAGAAGCATGCAAATTATTTATAAACTGGTACATACCCCATATTGTGTTTCTTATGTTGTATAAAGAATGTGTGCCAATTATTAAAAATAAAATAGTTACTAGATTACACATTAATTACAGAATTTTACAATTTCACTTTTAGTACAACTTCGCCTTATTTTGGAACAAGAGGCCAGATGTATTTTTATCTCTATTCATTTTGCAAGAAGAGAATGAAGTAATTGTATCAATGTGTCAAAAGTAACCCTTCCCCATCCCCTGCCCCAATAATAAACAACTAATAATTGTTTATAGTCACGTATTGTAAAATAACACCAATTAAAGTTAAGTTTGAAAAGTTAAGTTTGAAAAATTAAGTTTGAAAAATTAGCACCTTACATAGGTTTTCAAATTCATCATTGCATTATAATAACAAGGTGTCATGAAGAAAACCTGCTTTATGGACTATTAACAAATATGAAACTGAATATTATTCATGATTGATGACTGATGGTGATGGTTAATAGAAAAGAAATTACAGTGAAAAGGTATCTCCACTAAATTCATATGATACATTGTTTGATTATAGATTTTAATGTACTATATTATGCATCTTTCACATAATTCTAAATTCTATCACTTTTTGAAAATAATTGAGGATTCAGATCAGACAGACAAGGTTTTTGTGACGATAAGAAAAATGCTTGGCTGTTAACTGCAAACATTACACCTTCGTTAAAAAGTCAGTAATTTTCTTATTTCCTTTTACCTGGATCTTAGGCTTCTTTGTCTTTGACGTTGTTTCTGTAGTTTGCTTATAAGAGCGCTTGGGTTGCTCATCTTCCATCTTGTTCGCCTTATGTTCCTTGTATGCTTTTGACATTCGCTGGATGTTGACTTTGTGAACCTCTTCATGGATAACAATTCTGTGGAGAAATACTGGGTTACTTGAAGTAACACCTGGAAGCGGATCCACAAAGAGAGATTCTACAGAATCCCAGAGATTTTGATTGAGATTTTGTTTAAAGTCTGGGTTAATTAAACAAAATCTCAATCAAAATCTCTGGGATTCTGTAGAATCTCTCTTTGTGGATCCGCTTCCTGGTAAACATTCTGTAATGAACGGCACTGCATGCTGGTATGCTGAATGGATGCTTGTAACATTCTTGTAAATATTAAAAATAGTCTATTAGAATGGGTGTGGAGAGTACTAATACATACAAAAATTGTTTCAATGTATTTCGATAATAAGAGAACATCTAAAACACACTTAACCCTTTAACTTGTGAGTTAATTTGTTGGTACTAGAGGTAAAAATTATATTTCCATTTTGGGATGAGTTAGGAAGCAGATTTTGGTATAATAAGAATAAAGGACTACCAAAAATTGTGCAAGTTTTTGAGATTTAAAAAAAAATGAAAAATCAATATTTTCTTTGATGAATGCTAAAACATAAGAGATACGGGCATACTGGGTTAAATACATAAATTTTCCAGCAGATACGTGAAAATACCTGTGTGGATAGTCGACTCCTAGCACAATGCCAGCTTGCTTGAGCTGAGCCGACGAAGCTAGCCACGGTTCATAGATGAACTCGGAGGGGAGCCGTCTCAGGACGGGGAGATACTTGCGTACGTATTCCCCCGTTTTGTCCGTCTTCTTAGGGAATGCTACGGGACTGTATACTCGATAGAACTGGTGGAAGAATGCAGATGCTGACAGCCACATCCAGTTTCCAGCATTCAGTGCCCAGTCAGCATCCAGAAGGAGCTCCTCAAATACTTTCTGTCCTTCCTCCCAAGATACCCAGAGATCACCGCGAGTCAGAAAGCAAGCGACCTGCACAACAAAATACATCTCAGAACATTCAGATAGCACAGAATCTACACACTCAATCTGCACACTCAATGCATGAAGGGTTACTGAAAATTGAGACAACAGAATTGCTTTGTTATAAAATATACACCTGGTAAAAGTAGAAACAATTTCTATAAGTAGGTAACTGAAAATTACCAGAATAGCTGTAAGTCTTTAAAAGGGCAGTAACCTGGAAACCATATTTGTCTGATTGTACCTGATACAAACAATACTAACTCGTTGATAATTGGTACCTATTCAATTTGTGATAAGGAGAAATTATTTACAGTGTACACATACAGAATAACAATGAAAAATTGTAATACTACTAAGTTAGAAAAATTGTAATACTAGTTAGTCCTCCTTTAATTTTTCAGTGCTTAGTAATTAAGTAACTTGTCAATCACTACTGAAATCAAGCCACACTATTTTTATTGCTTCTTAGAGAATGCAGATACCTATTTGAACTTACAGCATGTCTTGCTAAGTGGTGAATCCAGCCCTCTTGACGTAGTTGTGTCATCACAGCATCGATCCATGGGTAACCCGTACGAGCATTGGTCCATGCAGAGATGTACTCGGGATTATTTGTCCAAGGAATCTGCACATATTTCAATAGATATACCTACTGTTTACTTCTAGGAGAAAATTATAGAAAATATATTTTATATTTGTTAACAACTAGATAACATAATTAAACCTAGGTACATTACGTAATAATTGGAAGGGAGGGGAATTATGAGTTAAAAAATTAGAAAACAGAAATATAACAAAGTAGGTAGTTCACTATCACAAAGCTCCAATGTCAAGAAAATTATATCTATGAAAATGAGTCAAAAAATTATTTTTGGTTGCTCTACGTAAGTATGTAATTCTAAATTGTTTTTATTCCTCCATCAAGGTTTGTTTCGAAAACAGCATTGAAGCGCTGGCGCTCGATGTTAGGGGCGTCAACCTCATCCTCTGGCCTATCATGTTGCTCTAACGTCATGTGTTTGAGTGAGCCAGCACAGATACGCCAAACTTTAAAAGTACCATCATGCAGCTTAACTTTTACAATAAAATGTTCTTTCCATTCAAAATGAGGGTTGAAAACGTGGTTTAAAACTGATGAAGTAGTAGTAGCTTAGACTAAATAATTTAGTCTAAGGTAGTAGGTAGTTAAATAGTAGGTAGTTTTCATTTCCAAATTTGTTATTATATTACAGATGTAGCATTTTAACAAATATAATACCCTATACAGTGGTTAATTTGTATTAGAAAAGGTGGGTAAGCCCAAGATCTCTAGAGTAACCCATACATTCTACCTATCTTGGGGTAAGCCCCCCCCCCACACACACACAACACAATTGTCATGGGAAATGCATTACCGTATGGAATCAATGGGGGATCTGGGGGGAGGGCCCCCCAGAAGAACGCGGGTCCAGAGCGCGCAGCCCCCGAAAAATTTTGAATTTCTGGAATGAATTTGGTGCGATCCTGCGCTTTTTGTAAAATATTTGAACCAATTTTTATCTCCACGAAAAATAAGTTTGTAGAGGACGACCAAATGTGTTGTATTTAACCATTGACTAACACCTCTATACCGGGATATGAAACTGCCATGCCAATACCACTATAACGCACGGCCCTCGTTTGTACCCTTGCGTGATTCTCTGATCCCGCCTCCCGGGCGTCCAGCCACTGCAACCGTCAGATTTTGACACAGCATTCAAACTTATTTCCGTTATGAAAACTCAGTAGACCATGTCTAGTACACTTTTCAATCATCTAAGAAGGTATTGCTCACATGTTTTGTGAGATTAAGGTATTAAGGTAAAAGTAGTTTGACGTGTAATTCATTCGCATCTCTAGAACAAGTTGCTACGGAAGTCCCGCCCCCTCCTTCTCTAGACGTGTTGTGATTTGCGTGCGGCATTTTTATTTGACTACAACCGTAGTGCCGTGAAAAGTAAACGATTTGCTTATCCCCTAGTTTTGATTGTCAATGATTTAACAGTGTAAAATTAATAATAAAGAGAATATTTATTTAAAAAGGTGCGTAAGCCCGACTTACCCTCCAAAAAAAGGTGGGTAAGCCGGGCTTACGCCCAAATTAAGCACTGACCCTATATAATACACTATTAATAAAGAATTTACTAATGATTTTCCTGTTTTTCTCCAAGCTATGCAAAGTGGAGATTGCTAGTTTTGAATCTAAGCGACTCATTTAGAATAGCTCCAAACAACTGATCAGAGGTTGTTTCCCAGAATATGTTCAGACTGTGTTTCACAAATTAAAATACTTGATATAGTGCTATGCAATAAGACTTATGCACACACCTGAATGCAGATCTTATTACCGACCATCTTGTCAAAGCTATCGGTGTTAGATCCTGCCGTGTAATAAAACTCCCGCCACATCAGCTGGCCCAGCAGCGACACTGGTGGTTGTGTGTGCTTTGAACCAGCAGTCACCTGAAACCCACAACCGCACTCGATACTAGCCTACTAGCACAAAACAGTCAATTCTACAATCTTACAGAGTCAAACTACTTCGTTAAACTTTCTGTAAAATATTGCTAAAGAGGAATATTTTCATATTGAAGTGTCAAAAATTGTTGCCTAAGAAGTTATTAATCTTCTCGAGTTGTATTTTAAACTTTACCAACCTCCTACATGAAATTGGGTTTCTATTAACAAAACTAAGCTATGCAAGGATGAATCTATATTTTCCAGTTTTGACATTGTTTTGTATCTTTTGGTATCTATTTGGCATGGTTACCTCCTGCAGTTTGATGTAGAACGTCCGTGGTGACAAGCATCCAAACTTGAGGTACGGACTAAGAACTGTGGTACTTGGTTCCAGACTAGTTGGCGATGTTAGTGGCTTCTCAAACTGACACACATATTTTTTATCTGCCACACTAGCCTCAAGTCGACGTAGTGCCTCGGTTTCTCCTCCGGGAAAGACACAAGGACCCAGAGACGTTTCAAGAATTCCTGAAAATGAGGTAACCTACATAATTAATAAGATAGAATACTTTTTCATGTTTCTCTTTTTTCCGTTTGATGGTTTGATACAGGTCACCTCGATAATCTAATAGGATAAAAAAAAGACAATCAGATTCAAATTTAAATTTAAACTATTTCTGTTTTGGTTTAGTTGGGTGTCATTTTAAAAAGCAATGTTTTAAAGTATGAGCTCATCAACCTTGAACAGACTCCTTAAAATGTTAATACAAAAAAATACTATATCAAGGATTGAATTTCAACTGTGTACCAAATATATTTATACGATCATGGTTAACTTATATTGGAAATTAGGTAGGTACCTATATTATAGTATTTTTGGCAGTATACTGACCGAGTTCTACCAATGTCGGCACATCAAATTGTTCCTTAGTCTTCCAGTTTGATTGTTCACATCCTGTTGGCAGCTTTGTTAATGATGGACTTGGTTTGGAAGGTGGACCAAGATGATTGACAATCGAAAGGAACTTTTGATAAGTCAAAGGTGTTGTACCAGAGTTTGCAGCAATAATTGAATCTAATTTATATAAAGTGTGTGAAACTCTTTTAATGACTTGAACATTGTGTTTGGCTCCTAATATTTCAATTCGATTGTCTCTTTCTTGAGCATAGGGTTCTATATCGTCTTCAAATGTTAGTCGTATCACATTCCATTCTTTAAACAGCCGATTAAATACTTCTTCTGGCTTTCCACGTACAACATACAACCTAGAGAAATAAAAAATAGTAATAGAAGACCGATATTTTTAATTTATATTAATTACACTTGCCACTCCATTTCCTTACTTGGACCCCAATGACCGCAAATTTGCGTTCAAATCTTGCAGTGACTGCAGAAGGAATCTCCAGCGATTAGGACCGACTCGTAACTTTTGGACGATCCAAGGATCCAATACGAACACTGGCCGTAATTCATGATGTCTATCATTGATCTTCTCTATAGCATCAAGAAGAGCAGGATTGTCATGCAATCGAAGGCCTTTTCGAAACCAGTGAATTACAGTTTGATGATCATTGCTTGCAGACATATTATTACTACCTATAATTGATGAACTTTTTGAACTGTTTACCAATAATCTACCCTTACTAACCCCTTTTTTTGTAGTGAACTTCTCGCATGCCCTACTTGCCTTTTTTAATTGTTTAAAATTTAAATGTCACCATGTGTCTGTTCTGTTCAGTAAAGTTTGTGAAGTTTTTGCAAAGGTTTTTGTTATAGGTGGCGGTGGCCGGTGGTGGGTTTTTTCTGTTTTTTTCCACAAGATCGAAAAGGCAGTGAGTTCATTTGTGCGGTACTTTTGAAAGTAACAATCCATTTCAGGAACAAACACTTACCATTTTCCTTGTTACTTGGGGAAGTGAAGTTGTACCTACAACGGCAAATCAATGGGTCACCCATTCAATCAAATCATACACCACTTCCAGCACCAACGAAAATTTCGAAAAAGAGTAGCAACTAGCAAGAGTGATCCGCCATCCGCCACTGGCACTGGGTAGTGGGTGGATTAATCGATAAAGCAGTTGATGGCCTGCTGGAAGTACACAAAGGCGTCCATAACCTAACCTCTTATTAATACAGGAAGGAAAGAAGGAAGGAAGAGTCTCCGGGAAGAGGGAAGAGTAGCCATCCGGCTGTTTAATCAACTTAGTATAATTCTTTATTCACTTTGTGGTTTGAGTGTAGATCTCTTTTTAAGGAGAAGGTTATTTCGTTAGAGACATTACAGGTTTTAAATGAATAATGAACCTGTCAACGTCGAGGTACTCCTTGATGATGCTTTTTCAGATCAGTGTGTTGGTAATTGATCTGCTCATCAACTCATTTGCGTATGTTTTCATCAACACATCACAATACAGTGTTATTCTGCTAGTGGTGTACATGTGAGTAAATATAAATATTATAATCTTAGTCTTACATGATAGGGTGTCGTGACTTTTTAAATCATCGAACACTTGGCCTGGATATCACTTTTAAATAAAGTAGGTAATAGAATACTACCTAGGACATCCATGGCAGCTACAAAACTGTGGATGGTGTGCATAATACCAGACTAGGTACACCCACCTCCAGGTGTTCCTACCGTTTTATACATTGTGCTCTTATGAGCAACCCAGTACGAACACTTGCAGGTGGGTGTACCTAGGTACCTAGATATATTAGAGATCTGTACTACCTACATACTAATATATTCGACCCTACCTAGTCTACCTATACCTAGGTATATCTGGCTAGTACCTACCGACACACGATATTATCTCTATGTTTTCAGATTTCAAGATGTTTGCATAATATTTGCATTCATGACTTTGGTGTTGAGTTTCTTCACGACTTATGCATTTCAAGTAAGTTAAGAGACCACACTCATGATGCTATACTGAAGTTAAATCTAGTTGCTTGGACGCACAACATTGTTGAGCGCTTTGCACCTCACATTACGCAACTTATATTGTAACCCAGTTGGTCTTTTTTGGAGGTGCCACCTATCACGAATAGAAATTAAAATTGAATACTGTGTTAATCAGTATATTTAGCTATCTGCTATAGTAGGCAGCAGGCGATCTGTGGATTGGATTTTATTTTAAACCCGTTATTTTACGAACACCTGAGTTAGCTCAACAAATCAAGAATCATTTCCATTGTTAGAATCATATTATCTATTATTAGTTCCAGACTCCAGGTTAAGAGAACTAAGGAGTTCATAAAATACTTGTTTTAAAAGTGAAATTAATACACAGATTACCTGCTGCCTACTTTAACATACCAATCTCAATGAACAATTACAGAAACATGCTCAAAATCACTTTCAGGAGTTACTGGCTGCTACCTAGCTAGTTCCCTTTCATATTAATTGCCCATCGCTAGGTACAGGTCAAACAGTTTGGCAGAGCTGGGTAAGTTACCAAAAAATAGGAACGCGTTAAAGTTACGTTACTTTCCGAAAAATAGGAACTAGTTAAAGTTAAAGTTCCTCAACTAATCAGAGGAACTGGAAGTTCCTTTTCAATGAAAAGTTCCTTTAAAAGTTACTTGACCTTTTTATTTCCGGAATGCAGCCAATTTGTTAAAACACAAATTCAGGCTGTAATTTTTCTCTGTGGAAAAAAAAAATTTTCTACGAAATTCCTCCTAGTGAGAATGGCTTGCATCTAATTCTTCCCCCATGCCACGGGCACGGCCAGGTTGACCTATTGAATTGTAGTCTTTGATAATATTCAAGTGTTTCCATAAGTCATGATTTACCTATCCCATAAGATTATAGACATTGTAAATTTAATTCATTCAAGCGATTCAGAATACGACGTTGTATTCGTATGTACTCTGCGAATTACCTGTAAAGATTCTCGTGACCGAATGTTGTTATTACATTCCCAATGTTAATCATCATACAAGTTTTGTTCTAGAATTTTCAACCCGTTTCCCTCCCCAACTCCCGTAAACTCGTAACATAAGAATAGACCCTCCGGTGTCCTAATACACCACCCCACGCCCTCCCTAGACGTTATTAATTATTTTAGATTAGAAATCTTGGGCACCTTCCATGCCCAAGTTGGTGGCAGCACCTTCGACTAACGAACCTTGCGCCGCTACACAAGTGAGAGGGCGAACTGATGACGCACTTGTTTTGACTGTCACCAAGCATGAACGGCGTGATTGGAATGCGGTTTTGTGCAGGTGGCCTAAAATTCCTTCAGAGAAAATCAGACCACAGATTTGAGGGCGGAAATGGTGTAGTTTTGAATGTTGAGGGAAGGTACATTTGGCTCTAAAAGTAACTGCGAAAGGAACTTTTATAAATGTGAAAGTTCCACAACAAAAAGGAACTTTCCACGTTACTAAGTTACTTCTATCTTAGCAGGAACGCGTTACTGTAAAAGTTACAAAAAAGTAACGCGTTACTTTCGTTAAGTTACTACCCAGCTCTGCGGTTTGGTCTAGAGTGTTGAAATGTATGTAGCTACTATACTCAACCAATCATAAAACGGTATTTGAGCAAAATGGATTGGCTGCTGGTCAGGTTCCTTGACAATCAATCCTTGTTATTATCAATGAAAGCAGAGCTCACCTACTGGCTACTAGAGTTAGATGGCGAGTTAGCATAGACTTTATCGGATGATGCCATTGCCATCAATTCTTGTTCAGCCAATCATTTCTTTCAAATACCTACCATTTTATCCTTTGCTGGGTGTATCTACTAGTATTTATTTATTGTTTCATCTCTTTCGCTGGGTTACAATATTTGTACTTTTGCACAATCCCTGATTTCCCTGATTGTCTTCCACAGGCTGGCATGAGTGAACTGCTCTTCGAACGGGACAGCGTGACGATGGTTGTGACCGTGACTTACCTGCTTCTGACCATTGCCTGGCAGTATTGGACTCTGAGTGTGCGCTGGGAGAAACCCACGGAGTATAATTGGGCAACTGGAATGAATATCCTTTATTGCTTCCAAAGGATAGGTATGAGCACGATTCTTAATGTATCAAGTACAATAAAATGTATTTCCAATAGGTACACCTTTCAGTTTGATTTTGCACTTAATGGCCTCAAGTAAACTTATAGGATTTGCCCACGACAATTGAATCATGTATTTGAGAAACAGCATTATCTCACAAAATGACGATATCAACAAATATGAAAAATAAAATACGAAATGAAGAATTAAAAATGAATACTCTGAAAAATGACAACAATCGGTGCATGACCTACACTGGAACTGGATAGAAATAATAAACAAACTTGCATTTATACAAGAAATTATATGATTCCTCAACCTTTTCTCCTCTAACTTGCAACAGTCTCATATAGGTACACTCCTGGACACTGAAATTGGTCCGCGGTCAATGTTCAAGTGACACTACGGCTAGCATTTAACATTTATTTTAATGTAATTTTTTGGCACAAAGACTGGATGGCTAGTGTTAGTTTAGGGCTGAAAAATTACTTTAAATAAATAATAAATACTAGACTAGGAGTCGAGTGAATATTGACTGCCGACCATTTTCCGTGTACAGGAGTGTACACAATTCAATTAATGTCTTAAATCTTGGCGAGATGAAGATACAAATAATTTAATAATATAGACTTTCTCTAGGCTCGTCTTAGGTACCTACTTGTCTTTTATACAACTATTGCCTTAGTCATATTGTGGAGCACACATTCTAATACAATCAGAATTGAAAATATTAAGAAAATTCAAGCTGCTGGTTTAGATTTTTCACTCTCAAACATTGTTTTAGAGGTCAAGTCCTATTTTGATACCAATAGTAGGTAAAATTGGTTGTCTAAAGTGACCCGCAACCAATCTGTGGATTGGGATTTTCTTGAAAAACAGGTATTTTACGAACCCCTTAGGGAGCTCAACACAAGAGAAGGTTCGGCATAACAATGAGGCATGGTGCACACGCAGGTAAAGTAGGGGAAGGGAAAATAAAATGACCCTTTTCCAATCCACAGATCGACTGCTGGTCACTTTAGTCATGGAATTGTACTACTGTATCTTGTTATATTTTGCTTTATTGTGAATTTTTCACAGTTTAAACAAGATCCATTTGGTTGTGGTTGTAATGTTAGCATTGACTTAGATTGAGTGTAACGATTGTTTTCTCTTATTCTAGCGTCCCCATTCTACTATTACTTGTACAAACGGTCGGTGCTGATGATGAGCGACCCAAACCTCTACAAAGAGCTGCCTGCCGTGAACAGCGAGGCAGGCATTTCTCAGCAGCCAAGGCGAAGAGTGAATATGTCGTGAGATAATCGTATAGACAGGTACTGCAGGCAATCAAATATTGAATACTTTTTAGGAAGCTAACCAATAAAACCTTTAAGTACACTTCATCAAATATATGCTCGAAATAGGCTACTGCAGCGTCTTACGGGATGACCTTGGATTTACTCTATGTCTGGCATAGTGGCCTATTTCAAGCATACATTGGGCAGACTCAAAATATGAAAAACTTATAATACTATTTCTTGACACTGGTTTTCTTAACTAAGAAAGTCAGGGAATCGGAACCGGAACCCATATTAATTTTTATGTAGAACCTGAGTTTAAACACTTAATAGGTAGGTATTGAACATTATTTGGATTCCATTATAGTTCCATAAAATTATTTAAATTAGGTACTTACCTACTACCTACCTACTTGTAGGTACCATTGAATTTTACATCATTGCCGTACCTACATACATACATTACATGACTCTCAAATTATCAACCTACAATTTACAGTTTTTCCAATAATTAATCACTGAGGTGAGTTAGACATATTGTCTTGACTTAAGCCGCGTTTACAACAACTTAACGTTCGAAAATTAACGTTGCAAAATTAACGTAATTCCACTTTCGTTCACAACCACTTCGGAAAAATAACACACACGTAAAACAAGATGGCGCCGGCCAGCGCGAACAGCTGTGAGTAAGATGTGAGAGAAGTGTCCGTGCGCATGCGCCACTTAACGCACTTAACGTTCGACTTGAAAGTAGGAAGTTGGTCAACTTTGAGGTGAAATTGGCGTACGTTAATTTACAAAATTTCGTTGTGAACGAATCCATAAGTTTAGATGGGCTTGAAAATTGAAATTGCGTTAATTTTCTTAATTTTCGAACGTTAATTTTGTTGTAAACGCGGCTTTAGTTGCAATCTATCTACTCTGCTGTTAGTTCCAAAAAGTCGACTGTACAAAATAGTCTGAATTGTATGCTAATGGAACCGGAATCACAACCATTATTTTATGAAACAGCGCCAGGTCATCTACCAACAATTTTTTTCCAAACCATTTTATTTTGTTCCTAAACAGTATTATCTACAAAGATCAAAAAATGTATACCTTACCGACCTAACTTTTATGTAAAACCTAGGAAGATCACTCTCTCGCAGAGAGAAGACTATTGAAACAGAAAACTATTGATATATTCTTCGACTAATACTGAATGCATTGAAAACTTAAAATACTCTTGTCACCGACTTAATTTCTGAGATAATTGCATTTAAATGTTTGAAAATCTTGATATATGGCCATTTAACATGGGACAACTGAACTAGTCAAAACCACTGCTGTATTCCAAAATTATTTTACGAAAACTTTGTTAAAAAATTCCTTATCATCTCATATCGTATTATTCTCCACATATTACATTATAAAACTATGTTTTAAAGTTTAAATATGCGTTTTCTGAATTAATTTATCTCATGTTATGAATATAGTTATTCAAAGCGACGTTTCATCCTTAAGGAAACCGGAATTGGTACTTTATACTTATTTATTTAAAAAATTGCAACTGGTACCAAAATCAGGGGTGCAGGGGACAACCCTTGCCACTATCTGATTCTCATAATTACCTATCTCTCTGAAATGTATCAGGTGTGTAATAATTTTATTTCTTCTTTTCAGAATTCCAATGCATTTCTAGTCATTTATCTCCTAGGCATTTAGGTAAGTTCTTTGCTTTTCATACACAATGTTAATGTTTGTTACATATGATTGGCATGAGTATAGTGAGATAAATACCAGCAATAACTTCAATTAGTAATGTTTAGTAGTACTAGTTAGTTTCACACATGTTTTATTCTCTCTTTCAGATTCTATTTAACTTATTTGTTAACAGCCAAAATTGAATCATTAACTAGAGGTTTGAACCTCTGAAATCCTCAAATTTGAGTGACCCTCATATTACTTTTAATACAACAAAGCTAAATATAACGGGGGAAGATTAAGTATCCACTTCGTTAATTAACAACATGTTCAGCCTTCTACTGTTGCTGCCTTTCATTTTAAACCAGGGGCTGGTCCCTGCAACCAAGTAAGCATTACCAGTGACATATTACTGTAGGTTAATTTTCTCAATAGGCATTGGAAGAAGGTGCAGGTGCAACTACAGTGCGTTCGGACAGGAATTTGCAGCAGCGAAAAAACTAATTTCTGCATGGAATTACTATTTTACACGCTAATTTTTGATATTTTTCTGGCACTAACTCCACGTCTCTCTATAACAATAGAGGAGCAAAGAAGATCCAAATTTCTGAGGTGTGTACAGCATTTTATTGGCGGTTGTATTTAGACATTTGCCCTCAGGCGCTGAAAGGTCCTGTCCGAACGCACTGTAGTGTGCAATCCGGCACCAGTGAGCAGTCTAGTTTTACTAAATGCTTGCAATTACAACAACAAACATCTTAAAATCTTAAATAAAATCTTATATAAATTAAACATCTTATATTGCATATCTTATATATGCATATTGCATAATTAATTTTCATTATTTGCAGAGGTAAATTTGTAAAATACCTATCACATTATTGGTGGCAATTTGGAAAATGTGGGACATAAATAAAATTGTCCTCAAGTTCCAAGCATTGCTAAAACTTGAAATAGGTGCTACACTAACCTACCTACTTGTCTACAAAATATGAAAAAGATAACATTTTCAGTCTAATACTAAATATTAGACTGAAAATGTTATTTTTCATAGAATGAGACCTACGTACACTCAGCACAACAAAAGTTGATCGGTGAACAAATTTGAATGACTGCTGGTCATGTTCCATACCAATTAAAGATTGTTACTTATTACATATCGTCCCCCCAGTTCAAGACAGCGTTATCTGCAAAACTTCATTGTTGAGAAACGACGTTTTAATATTTCAAAATCGCCTAACAAATCAGAATAACAGTTAAATGGTATCATTATTTTTATGTAATTAGTCTCAACAGAAATACGCATTACTTACTTTTCAAAATATTGATTGGATTATTACAATTGGCAATATTAATTAAAAGGTAAATTTATTGTTCAATACAACGTTATTTGCAGATAGTGCAGTATTGAACTAACATTCTTCTCAAGTTGTATTTCTAAAGACTGATTTAACATGGTAAATTCCAGAGCAATACTGCACTATCTGCAAATAACGTTGTCTTGAATTTAGTTTTGACGCCAGGTTTACATATAATTCTGGTGCAAGACTGCACTATCTGTAAATAGCATAGGAAATTTGCAGATAACGTAGTATTGAACGAATTAAAAGTTGAAAATGACCTACGGGTAATACAACGTTATGTGGTCTAGGATGACCAAATTATGAAATATAAGAATTTGCTTTATTGGACATATTAGGTGAGGTCCTGACAAAGACATTTTAGTAAAAAAAATAATGATTTTTTGCAATAACGCAGTCTTGAACTGGGGGGACGATATCATTGAAAGAGAGGTCACCTACTAGAGTGAGACAAGGAGATCACTTGGACTGACTTCTGATGGTGCCCGTCCCGTGCCATCTAACATTTTTCAGTCAATACGATTTATTGAACAATCAATTTTAGTTGAGCCAAGTGTTCCTACTCTAGCTTTTAATGAGGTTATCTATATGAATTAAAATTAATTAATTTTAATTCCAATTAATGAACGAGCATTTTATATTTTGTTGCAATACATACCTAGTTAGGAATTAATTTAAAAAATCACATTAGGTAGGTAGGTACCTACCTACAAAAAAAGGAATGGAACTTGCAAACTATAAGGAGATATTTATGTCATTGGTTGAGGTGGACAAAAAAAAATTAGACATTTAAAACATTTTCTACTCATACCTTGCTGCACATAGGTTTATTCCGCCATAAATTGCCTATCAACTGTTGTGGCACCATTTTTAATGTTTTTGCACAACATCATGGCTACGTATTTCCATGCAAGTACAAACTGATCTTGGAACGTTACTTAGTTTTATTATGAATTTTGTTTCCTGTCTTGAAATAATAGAGCTATTCGAAATTTGGATTTTGGTACAAATTCGTCTTTTTTATGCATGTACTGAAAACACTTAAGATTCGGAACCGTTACAGATTCTAAAAACTTGAGTGATAATTTTTTGATAACTATATGGCCTACAGCTACAACATTATATAATCAATAATCATATTTGCATTTAAAAAAAATAATAGCTTGGTTAAAGGTGGCCTGTCATGGTCAACAAGTTGAAAATATTGTATATATTGTAACCAGAAGTAGAATGTCGAAAACCCGAATGCGATGCGATGTTTGGTTCAGGTGCTAGAGCCCTGCGAAGTTTGTAAAACCTGGTTGTTGTGACGTAGGTCCCACCCAACCTTTACAGGCTTTTACGGCTGAGTTGGGTGTGAATGACGCGTTTCCCACCCCCTATCCGTCTTCGTTGTGCTGTAACTTCGTTTAGGAATATCCTAGAGAGCTCTAGTTTTCGCCGCTGTGATTGCATGCCTAATGTCATCATGTTTTTTGAATAATAAAAAAATGGGGCTCAACCGTGATAGCCCACCTTTAAGGCTTACCAAATTACAAGATAAAAAATTGATTTTCTCCCAAATTGAACCAAAATTTATCTAACAACACAATGTGTAAATTTTCTTATGCTATGATTCATTGTCTATCCATTTCCGAAGCCAGTGGGTAGTTGTGTTTCATACTCGTCTCAAAAATGATAATGAACATATTATTATACATTTTTGTGTAAATCACAATTTTAGACCCCATCTGTACTAAATTTGGGACTTCCGAAAACATTTGAGAGGGTTTCTAGATCTTGTATTGAAATATGAGGTGCTACCCAAATGTTTGGAGATTTTGGTAATTTCACTGCAGCCAATATGTTCAGAGCAATGCGATTGATCCCATTGTTTAGACAAGAACCTAACGAATAACCTCATGTTTTCCGATTGTTGATAACTTAAATAGTTGAGGCTACAGCTGTTTGATCAAATCCTTTATTGACATTGTGCATTCGGCGATTTTCCATATTTTCGACAAACGTTTCACTATGACATTAAAGGGACAATTCAGAATATTCAATGGAAGAACAGAAAGGGTTTTATTTAAGAGTCTACGATACTTGATGAAATCCATGTTTTATGAAGCACAAAAAGGCGGCCCCTACTTTTTTCTAAACGGCTTTACCGATTGTCTTCAAATTTTCACAGATTATAGATAAATAATAAATCTGTGCCTCTAGTGAGCCAAAAGTGTAATTTTTTGTTTAGAATTTTCAGGGCAGTGGTGCCAAAAAGACTAATATATTGCCCATGTTAGCACTTCCTCAAAACGAGAAAAAATATTTTTTATAATTTTTTTGGATCACTAGAGGCACAGATTTACTCTTTATCTCTATGCTGTTAAATTTTGAAAACAATCGGTCAAGCCGTTAAGAAAAAAGTAGGGGCCGCCTTTTTATGGTTTTTTGTGGTTTTCAATATTTGAATTAAAATAACTTACTTCACAGCAGTATATGCAACATGCAACACACGATTAAATGTCACAAATGTCACGTACAACCCAGAGCTAATGCTTTTTCATGCATTTCTAAGATTTTTTTCACATCGGAATCGAAATTTTCTGCGAGTCCTGTCGACTCTTAAACTGCTGTATCCTGGCAACTATTTGAAGTATCAACAATCGGGATAAGGGAGGTTATTCATTTAGGTTCTCCTCTAAACAATGTGGTCAACTGCATCGCGCTAAACTTATTCGCAGGCGTGCAATTAACACGGTCCCAAAACATTTCGGTAGCACCTCGTACATAATCTATCAAATCTGAATGTTTCACGATACCTTTTTCCTTAAGTAGAAGCTACTTAAATAAAAAATTAAATCTCTTCTGCTATATGCCTCTGCCTCGGGCTTGTAGGAATTAATTGATTGTAAGCTAATCTTGTGTGTGTTCTTTACAGATCTTTACAAGCAAGAACTAACTACCTACTTTGCCCCCAAATCACTCAACTTTGCCCCACAATTTTGTCTGAATATGTACCTATAATGTTGTATGCTTATACAAAGTCATTTGTGTATCTATGTACATTTTCAATCAATCATTACTAACAGGTAAGGGCCACTTTCCTCGAAATTTCTCTCACTTCAAGCATAGAGATGTATAAGCAAGTCCAGCACTATAATGGGAGTGACTAGAGTTGCCAACTGTACAAGAATCAAATTCCAGACATTCAGCTCGTATATTCTTGGGGTTAAAAAGGTTTCACAAATACGGTATTTTGGGGAAAATACTTAGTATATGATAGACGAAATCAATGGGGGCCTTGGGGGCGGGCTTACCAGCACCATACGGGTCCGGGCCGCCCAGGCCCGGGAAAATTCTGAATTTCGAAAGTGCTTTTGGGCCATTTTCATGCTTTATGGATTACAATTTTCTGCGATTTGATATTTGGTAACTTTGATCATTTGATTTATTCACTGAATTTTGAATGATATATAGTAAAAGTTTCATATTTTCAACAATTCCGGAAATTGTGCTGTCCGGAATGAAGTAATTCCGACATTCGGACAATATTGTCCAATTCCGGAGTGTCGGGACGGTTGGCAACGCTAGGAGTAACATCTAGTGCAGCAGTGCAATTGTGTACCATTAATTGTGAGATGTAGTACTATAGCTCATAGTCATCATGTTCATGAGGAATCAAAATTTTCTGTTAAGGCACTTATTGTTGTGTAATTATGAGGCATATTATAATATAACACATAGAGGTTTAGGTACGTAATAAAAACATTACATTTCGTATAAAAAATCACAATTTTTGGTATGTAACTTACAGACTTGGGTAAATTACTTTTTTAAAGTAGTGAGATTATATTACTTATTACTTGGAAAAAAATGTAATAAAATTACCGGTAAATGACTACTTTAGAAATGTAATGAAATTACTTTACTTTTTAAGAGAAAAAGTAGTGAAATTACTCTCAAAAATTACTTTTTCCCTAATTTTTAACAGAAGCAAAAATTATTGGAAGGGGATAAAAAATAAGAGTTATGAGAAGACACAATAAGAGCAAACTTGTCTTTTTAAGCCGTTTCCGTTTGACAATTTATTACTATTATTTTGTACTTTGTGTGACTTGCGTAGTGGAAATTCAAAAATAAGCCTGCTGAGTGTTGTCATCTGTCCACATTTTTGAAAATAACATACAAGCGGGAAAATGTGGGTGAAGCTCACGGTAACGCGTTACAAACATCAAATTACTCTGATAAAAGTAGTGAGATTATATTACTTATTACTTGGAAAAAAATTTAATGAAATTACTGGCTCGTTACCCAAAAAAGTAATTTGTTACAGTAACGCGTTACTTTCGTTACGTTACTACCCAAGTCTGGTAACTAACTAGGCACTGTTTTTAACTTCTTTTAGTGTAGACAACGCTAACCATTCTGTAAATTGGGGGTAGAGGTAGAATTTTAGCCACCCCTGTTCGTGTCAAAATTATCTGCAGGATGATTTTTTTATTACAACTCTTTTAAAACAAACTTGCCCCTTTACAATGATAAGAAACTGAGTCATACTCGATTACAATGCCCACGTTTTACACATTTTTAGTTGGGGGTGGATACAATTTGAGGGGCAGTCCCCCGTGTTCACCTAATATTATTGTACATCTTTCACTGCTTGCCAATAGTGGACCTTTTCGGTTCGATCCTATAAGCTAGAGAAGCGTAAGATGTAGTACTACATCTCACAACTAAAGTGACACAACTGAATGTCCAAAGAAGCCAGATTGTAAGCTGTGATAGATCAGGTCTCTTGTAAGTTGTAAACATAGTGTGCACAACAAGTCTAATAAATTATCAGTAATCACTAAAGCATTGCTCATGTTGGTGATTAAATAAACTAAAATCAAAATGACTTACAAAAGTGTTCTACCTACATCTGTATTTTTGACATTTTTTATTTAAAAAGTGTCTATGATCATACCTAAATTCTGTATGTAGTCTTGAAAACAATTAATAATGATCTCTATGCTTAACTATGGACTAATCCTTACACTAAATAGTCATTAACAACTACTATTGCTAGTATAGCAATAATTAGGTGGGTACTCCGTACTAGTGCTATTGACATTCTTATATAATTTTAAAAAAAACATGTATCACTTTTAATTCAATTCACTAAATCTCCTGTTAGCAGAATGCTAATTCTCATTGAATGGTTTTGAAATTTTGTATTTGAATTCTGATGTTTAGCATTGCAAGAAGATTGACTTGATGATCTAGTTTGAAACTACCTATAGGTACTTGTAGAAATACTTGAATTTAAATCGTTTAAACAACTAATTTAAATAAGTGTAGCTTCCATTCCTTTTGTAGCCATTTACATCATGTGTACAGTATAAGTACCTATTAAGTACAACTTCGTTTGTAGTTATTTGTCCACTTAGTGGTTCGTAATCGGCCAATACATTTTAAATGAATATTGTCAAGACATAGTATTACTATATAATAAGGATACATACCTTTATCTATCAGTTCTTGTTTGCTCAATAAATGCATTTCAAATAATTTAGATGTGAAGATTGTTTTATGTATGTATGCACATAATTTCTTCATCCATTTCCTTCAAAATATATATTTGCTATTTGGTTAAATAAACATTTCCAGTTCTGTGTGTTAATGTTGTCACTTGGAGAGTCAAGACCAGGCGCATAGGAAGGGGGGGGGGGGGGGGGCACTCAAGCAGATTGACCCACCATTCACCATACAAAATTAAGTTGAGCATCCCAGAATCACTTATAAATTGCTTAAATTCTAAAAAGACTTTTTTTACAAAACAAAAATGCAAGTTAAGCATTCCATTTGACATAAATTTATGCAGTTTTGGGATCCAGAAAGCTCAACTCTGAAGAAAGAAATTGTACCTCGGTCCTGATTCTACAACTATTTTCGATTGCTAATGGAATCGCAATGTGTGCAAATGCTTAGGGCAAAATCTCATTACTAGCAGATTTGCTTACCATTTTGCGTTACAGAATCAGGCCTCGGGTAGGTATCTACAATATTAATACCTATTTAGTAATTTGACATGCATATTTCAGTTAAGATAAAGTTAATTATTATTGAGCGAGCGACTCCATTCTGCACTTTTGGACACTTTCTGTTTTTTTTTGTGTGTGTTTGTGTTTGGGCCGTCGCCACAGGTCACAATTTTTTCCAATCGTGCGGAAATTTTGCACACATACTACGTAATATCATTCTAACTTAATCATGTATAGTTTTTGAGAGCTGATCTCTGATTGGTTCAAATTTTGCGTGGACATTAAGACTACCATTTTCTCATATTTTACAAGTTTTCAGCTCAATCGGTACAGACTGTACGTATTATATTGACATTTTAATAGAATAATGTCAGAAAGAAATTTTATCGACATTTAATATCCAGTGCAACTTAGATCTGATTTTCTTTTTGGATCAGATGCTATAGATGGCTAGTCTCAGTTTCAATCGGTTTCAATGATGTCAGGTAATTTTATTTTGATCGAGTGTATCGTATTTCAATTCACTACGGATGTACTATATTATGTTTTCTGTGCGTCGATATTCCGGTTGGAGATAGGTATTGCACCTTTGGGCGCGTTACACCGAGCGTTTGCTAGTTTATTTTGTAGACTGGGTGGGATGTTCTGTGAAATGCGTCATTACAATCAATCGGCATCTATCGATCTTAAGTCTTCACACGCATACCTTGAAATTTATTAAAAAGTTCAAGGCATGGTAGTCTCAGTCATAAGTAACCGAGTCTCTAGTCTGCAAGCAACTGTTATAATGCAATTACTAATTAGGTGTATACAAACAAGATAAATAAGAACAAAATTGATGTTAAACAGTGCAGCAATGCAACAGAAACTAAATTGACCAACAGGGTCAGGTAGGTAGTTGTATTGAAAGCATACTTTGACTAATAAGAAATAGTTATCTTCCAAACTGCTTTTCTTCATTTTAAGACAGCTCGTCTTCACGACGAATGAATTTTTGAGCAGTCTGTCGAGTTAAATTATAATACACATCTGTACAGCAGGCACTGTGCATTTTTTCTGCTGAACTATAGGAAGAGTAGGAAGTAAAGTAAAGAACAAGTCAAAATTATATGTAATTAATTAATTGATTTTTATTTTATCATTTTTACAACTGAATCCAGTATGTGTACATGTGCAAAGGTTTTCTCGGCAATGATTATATTATAGCAAGTGTAAGTCCGGTGGCTTACACCACAATTGTTTAAATGCAGAACAATAGCAATGACAGAGGTAATTTCAACTTATTAATTTTGATTATTTTCTTTCAAGAGATAAAAATAATTTTTTACACAAAATAGTCTACACGTAATATCATCACATAGGTGGATAATGACCAGAAGTTTCCAATCGGTCGAATAAAGAATAACTTTTCAGACAAACACAATATGAATTACATAAGGACAAATAAATTTAGACTAATTGAGTCTCGTAATGACCAGCCCAGCTCTGACATCACTAGGTAATATATTTGCATTTCCCCATTTGATGATTACCTAACTAGGCCTAAAGTTACATTGAACCCATGAGACATATAAAACACAAAAGAAATTAACACCAATCGGTCCACATAATCCTGACCGCGTAGCATTGTTGCTAAGCCCTACGATGCCATTTTCCTACTACATCATCACATCCAAACACTGTTTTAAATATTATGTAATTAATTTCAGACATTTATATGTAATATTGAAGATACAGAGAGCAACCATGCGTGTTCCCTAATAGTAGAATAATAATAATACATAGGTAGGTAGTTCAGATAGTTGGCTTGTATTACAACGGGTACCAACAAATGTAGCACGACCCTCAACGCGATATTCAATGATTATGATACGACAGTAAGCATGAGACATGTAACAATTTAAAGCAAATACCTACACCCAACATGCATATTCATTGTTTAGTTTAAATTATTCTAGAATCTATGCTCTTATATATTTGTAACATTCTATTGTGTTCAAATTGAAATTCAATCGCAGATGAAGCAACATTATTAATTTGTGACATACTTTATTAAAACAAACACCTACAATTTAACATCTTTTGTGAAAACAGTATCATCAATTTCATTGATCTATCCAATGCAAAGACAAAATAAGCAGTTTGACATTTTAGCAAAGTATCAGGTACAGTGTGCAGATCACACAATACTATTGAAATTGTCTTCAGCCAAAGGACAATGCATTGAGAAGAGGCCAACCCACTGAAAATTTAGAAAACTGTGCTCCTGGCACCATAAAATGTACCCTAGTACAAATTATGCAAAAATATACAAGATAAGCATAGGCTACCTGACAATGTTGATTGCTGGTGGATGAGGAGAATGTTTAGTAATGTTTCAGGGATCCTGTTTCATCAAATCTATTGTTCCTCTTCTCCTAGGTCAAGTTTTACTTTCGAGAAGTCAAAGTCTTCCCCAGTTCCACGTCGGAATATGTCCAGCACATCTAGACAGGTGGTCTCAAAGTGAGTTGTGGCGTCGTAGGATGCCGAGATGAAGATCTGGCTCTCCAAACCATTGTCAGTCGGCTCGAAGTAATCACTTACGCTCACGAACTTCTGACGAACCGGTCCGAGCAGATCCAAACCTGGGCGTATCTCGGCTTCCGGATTGTCAGTCTCGACGGTGGTGGAAACCATGCCAACGAACCATCCTTTAGCTGCCACTTGGTGTGTGTAGCTGACCAGAGAAACATAGATGTCCGATTTGCGGTTCACCTGCTTTTGCGGAATGATGATTTGGGTAGACAGAGCATCGCGTGTGTTGGGAATCGGATGATCCATAAGACAAATGCAGCGCACAACTTTACCAGTCTTCTTGACCTTGTCAGGAACATATGATGGGTCGCAGTAGACTTGCTTGCAACGAGCAATCTCTTCTCCCGACTTGACGCCCACCACTTTACCCTTTTCTACGACGATCTCGTCAATCGGCTTGTCTAACATATATGTTCCTCCATAGATGGCGCTGAGTCGAGCAAACCCTTGTGGTAGTTCTCCCAATCCATACATCGGATACAGATATGGCGACTTGCCGTAACGAGCCAAAGAATCGCTGTACAACTTGATGCGACGCACGGTTTGCAGCGCACTCTGGTTCAGATAGTCGTCATCTCTGTAAAGTGCCAGTGCGTGTCCGGTGAAGTCTTGAGTGTTCTTGTCTAAACCAAACTTGTCATAGATTTGCTGCATGGTGCATGCGAAAGGATCCATATCCTTCCATGTCTTCGGGTCATCCTCCCGGACATCCTGGACGTAAATCAGGAAGTTACGGAAGCGTCGCTTTTCAAACATGCCCATCAGGTCCGATGCAAGAGCTTCCTTTTGGTCAACGGGAACTTTCGATATCTTGCCACCCTTGTAAACATAGCTTCCTTCGACCGATTTGAACTCCAGATAGCGAGTAACACCCGTGTGGATCAATAATTTTACCAGAGACCCATTAGCCATCAGAAATTTAGGAATAAGATCCACATTCCAATCGCGGCCTTTGCCGTAAGTTTCATCAGGGGCGGGTGCACCAAATCGCGTAAAAAGTTCTTCAAGAGGTGTGATGGAGGCCGACTCGCCACCATAGTACGTGTTACGATCGACGTGCAAGACTTTCTTACCAGATACGGAGAGCATCCCGCTGAGAATACACTCCTTTAACCCTGTCCCGATCACGATTGCATCGTATTCTTCATCCATAATGAGCAAAAGATATTTTACAAGTATAAAATTGATGAAACTAATACACTAGACTGTAAAATAGTGTGTCGATCGGCAAAAGCTAGGCTGGGATCGTCGAGACTTCAAAAATCAGTTTCACCAACATTGAAAAGTATACCACCATTAAACTCTTTACAACAATTAAATAAACACGTGTTAACGGATATTTAATATTTATATATATGATCGTAATTTAGTATTTCTAATTATAAAGGATCATTGCATTACAATAAACTATCAATATATGAACAAAAAAACAAATTAATGTACAATCAGGAACGAAACCCTCCTAGTGTGTTTTCTAGTTTGTTGGTCATTTTGTGACAGGTTCACTTGTTTGACGTTGCACAGCGCGACTGTCTGAAGAGGTGTCATGTTGACGTCAGTTCGTCTGGTTGTCGGTTGAGTGGCACTGCTGGTTGGATGTGCTGTTGTTGGGCTGTTGGGCTGGCATGTTGCTCTTGTAGAGGCAGTTCGAGGCGGTCGAGTGCTTGCTGTCCTAGTCGACGTGTGATTGAATAAGTTTTTAATTCTCTCAAGACTTGCAATAGCGAACGAATTGTATGCGGAGTTTCATAAAGTATGACACTGTTGGTGATTATTTTCGCAAGCATTAAATGCGGCTAGCAAGGATTTTTCAAAACGTCAGATATGATCCATAAGGTAAATTTTGACGTTTCATAAATCTGATTTCCTGGTTGTTATCATTGAAGTTGTTGTGTCAAGATAACTTAAACTATCAGTCTTTTCATCATTTGCATAGAACAATGTAACTCTGTAACACGTGGAAAAAGCAGGAAGCCCAGTAGTTCTAGTAATACCTAACTAGACCCTACCTAGGTTGCATAGGTTGCATGCAATTTCGGGTCAGTCACTTAAAATTGTAGTACCTACCTAGCCTACCTACTTTCTGCGTGATTGTGCTGGAAATTTCACATCCATGTACCTACTGTCTATGTTTTAAATTACTATCTGATAATGTCGTTAATTTTAATGAATGCATGGTGATTGGTGTGATGTTCTGTACTACCTACCTACTAGGTTATGGCGGTATGAGGACTCTGGAGATTAACTTATAGAATTTTATAAATATTGTCAATAGTTTGAATTTGTGCACATTGGCAATGCTTTCTTGAGATAGCTCAGACTGGAAATCACAGTTCTTAAAGAAATACCTTTGTACATGTTTCAGATGACCAAGGATGACTTTACCACGAAATGGAGAACATACCAATCAAGAGAACCAGCAGTGCTCCACCTACTTGTTTCCGCCATCCCTGCCGCCGCCAACAACTGTAATGTCTGGAGATTTGATGAGCGTCGTGTCCAAGTCGTCGGCGTCACATCTGACGTCGTTGTCTCGCGGTCATGCAAGAAGTGCGAGCCATGGCGGAGTCGGTGCAAGTCTTTCCGCTTCCACCTCTTCCAGCGTCGTAAGTCGACCTTCAGCTCTCAAGCAAGGTGGTCACCAGCGAGCATTCTCTCAAGGTCAGATAGTGGACTCAGCAGGCTTGACTCGAGGGCATAGTCGTGTGGGATCGCGGACTGACTTTATTCTTCCACCCGGTCATCGTGATACTGAGAGCACGCCGACTTCCAACGCTTCACTGCGACCCACCCAGGGTCATTCTCGGCAAGCTTCTCGCTCCGAGTCCATCTACACCTTGCGACATTCGCATCCCCCTTCCCTCCTCAGTCAGCTGTTCTCGTTTGTCTTTCGCCGCGGCCTTAAGAATGGCATCGAGGATCAGCCGTATCGAACTGTCGTTCCGAATCACGTTGTGCCGCCAAGTACTCCCAAGAAAAATCACCCAAACGGACTGCAACCCGATAATCGGATCAGAACGACAAAGTATACCTTGTTGTCGTTTTTACCAAAAAACTTACTAGAACAATTGCATCGTGTGGCAAATGTGTATTTTATATGTATTGTTCTGTTGAACTGGGTGCCAGCAATTAATGCCTTCGGTAAGGAGATTGCAATGTTACCTGTATTATTTGTGTTGGGAGTGACTGCCATCAAAGACTTATTCGAGGATCGTAGAAGACATGCATCAGACAAGCGAATCAACAATTCCACTTGCAGAGTCTACAAAAGGTAACTACCTACTATCTATACTGTACGCCTATCTATAAATTATAATGTTTTTTACTTTACTACAGATTGATCTTATCATCTTGTATTTTAAATTAGTACCTACTCAGCATTAATCAAAGTAATTCTAATCCTAGTAATTCACCACTCATTTTCCTTCAACTTTTCTACCTATTGGAAATTGTATAAAGCTTTGGCACCTTCCCTCTCTACACAAGACTGATCAAGGACCATAGGCGTGCGCACGGGGGGGGGGCCGGGGGGCCTTGGCCCCCCCTAATGGCTCGCCTCAACTAAAAAATTATAAAATGTGGTCCTCATTGTGTCAAAATTTTGTTTAAAAAGGGTTTAAACAAAAAAATCTCCCTGCGGGGCATACTGGAGTTGCTCAACTCACTGGAATCAAGTGCTAGTTTGATCAAAAACACAATATTTTGGAAAACAATGTCTATAAAGTACCTTCCAAAAACACGATTTTTTCATGAATTTCAAGGTTTTTCCTCTAAAAATTTATTTTTAATATATTTTGGGGCATGCACCCCTCACCTTATTGCAGTGAAAAGGTGTGTAAAATTTAAAAAAAATGAATTTGTAAAAAATGCTTGTCAGAACGTCTCAAAATTGATTTCAAAGTGTCAAAAAACCAAAAAATGCCCTGCGGGGCATTTGCGGGGCACCCCCCTTCACCCGTGGCAATTTTTTTTCCTTAAACTTTACCCCCTCTCATTAATCCCTGCCGGCGTCCATGTTGGCCCCCCCTAATGATTTATCCTGCGCACGCCTATGTCAAGGACCAATATTATTGGCAATCTATGGAGAATGAGTACAGGATAACTCTGTTTCCCACATGAAGTGTGTGTTTTCTTTACACATCACTAGAGTTGGGAATAAAACATTGTGTCCCAATTCAAACAACGTCTCCATCTAAGTTCATTGCACTGTGACTCCTTCATACTGCTCTGTAAAAATAAGTAGGTACCTACTTAGGTATTTAATTGGAAAGGAAGGGAACTCAAATTTTCATCGCACGAATTATCTTTGAAATCCAAACAAACATGTCAAAATTTTGCTAGGTACACCTACGTAGTAGATAGTTAGTTTATACTCATAATCATACACTCTACATTCCACAGTCCATAATCTCTGCATGGTTTCAACTAGAGAAATAATGCTGTGTGGCCAAAAGAAATGCACAATGTCCGAGCGAGACACAGTAGGTACTTCTAAACCACGTGAAACATATACCTACAATGATATGATTGTCTTCAAATTGTGTTTGTTTGTTTTTTACAAATTTAAAAACATTTCTATTTCATTCATTCGAACGAAAGTTATGGTAGGTAACTATCTTGCAGTAGCTCGAGAGATATTCACAAGTCTTAAAATTAAATTATGTGAATTTTTGTTAAATCGGTGGACCGTTTTCTAAGGCTAACGGATTTGTGTGTACCATCTTTCTTTGACTGCGCAGCTCCGCCAGGGTGATAAAAGTTCAATAGTTCCTCTTAGGCTCCCGGTCGTTACAAAGTGACCAGCGGAATAAGAGAGGTCAATCATCTTCTTTCATGAAGTAGGGGTTGGTAGGTAATCTGGTCTTCTGGTTTTTGAAGCACGGTGCATTTGATTTTTTGATGACCAAATTAATATTGCTAACTTATTTCCCGCGACAGGAATGTTCTTGTATGTCCTTTGTGATGTGAGCCAGATAAGTACATGTAGCTAGGATAATAATGTGTAGGTTGAGTTGATGACAGTCACTGTCTCCTGCGTTGCGCTTTTTTGCCCCCGGTAGAAGCCTCTGTAGAAGCAGCGATTGTAGAATGGTAGAAGAGAAGCAAGCAAGCAAACATCAACTAGCTTGATCCATGACCTTGGTCAACGGCAGGGATTGTGTAGCAGAACTGCATTATTGTGAGTGAAGAGTGGAATGACAAGAATAAGTTAAACTTGACTGTCTTTCTTGGCGACAAACACTTCTTTCTTGTAGAGAATACACAGATGAAACGGAAACATTTTTATGATTCAAACTGGTTTCACACAGGATTTGAAAGATGGATTTATCAGTAGGTAGGTATGTATATGGTTTTTGTAATTTTTACGAGCATTTTCTAATTTTGGAAATTGTTTGTTTGTAGCTAAGCTGTTACTAGGTACATATTATTTCACCTGTAAATTAAAGACTAATTGCAACGTATGAACCACAATGAAATAGGGTAAGTAATAGGGATGGACGGTGGAAAGGAGGCGAGCGTGGCGCTTGTACAATTGACGCAGACGGACGACGCGGACGGACGACTGAGACGGATACGATGTTAAAGTCGTCGTCCGTCCGCGTCCGATTATGAACAGCCAGAGTGAATATCATCATCATCGCTCTTGTCGGTCCCGAGAAGCATCTCGGGACCTGAGTTTCGGATACCGAATCAAACATCGTCTCCGTCGTCCGTCCGCGTCGTCCGTCTGCCCTGTAGGATGAAAGGACTCCGTATTTACCTCGAACCTTCCCATTATTTGCCGCTCGATTGAAGGAAACCACGAATAATCTCAATTAGGATTAGGAAAGAAAGACGGGCGCGGCAATCGAACCCTGGACCTTCAGAGTGCAAGTTCAGAGCGTTACCTCTGAGCCAACTTGGTTCTTGACATTAAGTTCGTAGCTTCACATTAAAGGTCAAACATTGGAACTCTCTTTTACATGACTGTTGTGAACATGTCTGCACTCTACGGTTTTGCTATTGCAATAATAGACTAACATATTTAAATTAACATCATGGGAAAAATGTGTAACTTATGTAGGCATGCTCTATGACATGCCCCATGGATTTGACCTTATGTCGATGTAGCAATTCTGTGACAGTATAGCGTTGTAATAGCTTAAAGTTATTTCACCACTAATTACAACAAATGTTTTTATTATTTGAATTGAATCCGAAAAATTTCCATTAATTCCAAAATCTACTTGCCGGAAATATCTAGGACAACTCATTCTGGATGTGAAATCAAATCACCAAGTTTTCTGACTGTTGCCCATTTAATTCGAATTTTGTATTACCTACCTACTGGTCGCATGCACCTCTTTGGTAAATTGATTTGACAGCTACAGAGCTCAGGGTAGAGGACCTAGCTCTGGGCAGGAAAGCTCTGGACGTCGCCAGGTCATCGTTCCTGGAATCCTGATTTGTCGGGTTTTTTCTGATGATTTTAGTCGGGGAATACTGGGACTCCCTCCTAACATGCCATGACCACCTCCTTCCCACCGTCCAAGTCAAATGGATTCGGATTATGGGAGATCAAAACCTACAGAATCGAAATCAACCAGAGTTTATCGACGATTGGAATCGAAGTTTCACAATACAATTAAAAGGACGAGCGATTCATAACAAATAACTCATTTCAAATCTGTGCTAAAACTGCATCGAATATATAAATTGTCTCTAGGCATTGCTCCATTTGCCATTTGAACTGTATTAACCAGTATAAACTACTGAAAATCCGACCAAACCGAGAAATTAATATTTTGTAATAACAAAAGAAGAATATTTCAATAATGGGGATAGTTACGCCACTGTACCTATAATGCACGCGCATAATGTTGGAGTCTGTTGAAGGCTGACGGTTGGCTATCCTGGTTGTGATTTTACATGCGGAATGTATGAACTGATTCCTAAGGGCATGACCACCTCCTACACGGCCCTTGTGTTCGGCTGACAGATAATCAGCGGTTGCGATTTCTTAATATTTGGAACACTTTTCTGGTTTCATAATTATAATTTAATTTCAAATTATAATAATGTCATAATTGTCTGGTTCTTATTGATTTTGAATGTTGCTTGTGCTGTGCGAGTGCGACACATGGATGAGCGCAGTGTTTTAAATTATTAATAATCATTGTCACGGAAAGGAAACGAATGTGTAGAACATCGCCTAGCATTTGACAGCAAACCAAATGATTGGACTTGACATTTGTTTTGTCAACATGCGCCTTTATCAATAAATGGAATCTTCTAAATTACCTTTACAACCCTTTCCTTGAAGTCCAATGTCACTCTTCGCTGTCCATAGCCAAAACAGTAATAATAATGATCTTCTTACCTTCCAATGTATCATTGTGTCACTGGAGTTCTAGCGCCTATTTCCACGAAACCGGCTGACCGAGCCTGACATGTCACCTCTTCTTCATTGTTTTCTTGAGAGGCCACGGACTTAAGGTAGAACCACCATAACCACAATGTTTCCGAATTACTTGAAATTTTGGTGACTTATTGATAATCATGCAATACACAATCTATGAAAAAATGAAACACTTATCGTGTCCAGTTTCTGAGATAAATTGATTTGTCTCCCCCATGTTATCTTATGGCGGAAAAAGAAAATCGTGTCATTTTTAGGCTAAAATGAAGATCTATTTTTTTTGTCTCGATAGATTTGAGCAAAAAACTTTTTTTATGGTAGACATATGGACATACTATCAGGAAAAAAATTGAAAACAATACCAACGTGTGCTATTTTAAAAGTTATATACCAAATTCGAAATGATTTTCCTATACCTCCCATGTTAAAGTTTTGTTCATCCTCTGATAACATAAAATTGAAAACTCATTGTTGGACTGGAGTTGCAAACTACAGAACATTAAATGAGTATGTTGTACTTAAATATAGTTGAAATGTAGGAAAACGTTTTTTGAACTTGTAATTTCAAGAATAATTTTTTTTTGTATATGTCGATCGATTGCTCCCCCTTAATAGATAGAATGCCTAATTTACTCGTATTTACTATAGTCTGTGCCTCCATCCACCTATTCTTATAGCACGCGAGCACAGGCCTTCTCTAAGTCCAAGAAAGCCATACACATATTGTCTTGCCCATTTTCCCGCCTTCTCTCCACAGCAAATATTTCGTCATTTCTGGAACACCCGGGTTTGCTCTCATTCCAATTTTTCTTTTAACCTAAGCTCGGCAATCTTTGGATGTCATGGTAATTAATATGGTAAACCATAATCTTCATAACCATGCACTTTCCGAGGGATGTTATGAGGGTAAAATTTTAATTGATAATCGATAATTTATTATTGAATCATCCTGCATCTACTGGAATGTTTCATAAAGCTCAGTATCTCAAAAATTACTCGGTCCTCCTGGATAATAATTAGAAAATAGTAAATTATCCCGATGACTCCTGAGATGCTAATGAGTATGAACATGTTTACTGTATTTGTACTGGACCACCTTTTTGACTGTGCAATGCCTTGAGATTTCCATGAACGTATTGACATTTGATGTCCTTTGACGTGAAACTGTATTCATGACGGAATAATTGGTCGGATGGGTTTGTTCTAATTGTCAACGTAAATGAGCCATCAAATACGGGCGTGAAGGTAAGGGGTGGGTTTCTTTTGTATACATGATGCCGTCGCATCGATCTTCACATTATTAAAGGGCTGCTAGATAAAGACAACCGCCCCTAAAAACCATAGCGTGAGGAAAAGTTACCACCCACATCGTTGTAGCCAAGTGTAGGAAATTACAGCATGCTTTGACAATAAGTATGATAGTTGGTGGGTACTTAAAAACAGGGTTATAACCCATAACTATAGAGTAGATATTTACGTCTGGTAATAACCATTTTACTACGACATGTGAATACTAAAATCGTTCGAAATTTGAATTGTAGTAAATGTTAAAATATAATAAAAATAAATTATTATTTTACTACGTTTTTTATTCTTTTGTTTATTACTGACCGAAAGGGCGTGCATAATTCTGACCCGAAGATATGTTAAAACAATAGTTAAAATGTTCTTAGGAAATTGCCTGACAGCTGATTTGGCTTCCGTAGAGGACTCCGTACGTCGTGACTGCGCCAAGGCCGTGCTCATTTCATGCAATTCTTTCAGTCAAAGTCATCCAGAAACTCGAGTCGGAAGGGAATTTATGAAGAAAACAGAACCTACTATTAAATATGGTTTTTACTGATTCCCTCAGTTCGGTGAATGTTAATATATACCAACTGTAATGTGAAAAGATTTTCCTCGAGTGGAAAGATTTTGGAAGATTTTTGGAAGTGGAAGATTTTCCTTCCGATATCCAGTCAGATGCTCTGACATCTGACTCAGAGCATCTGACTGGATATCGGAAGGTCGTGGGTTCGAGTCCCACTCGAGGAAAATCTTTTCACATTGCAGTTGGTATTTATAGTACCTACTATTTCCTTATTTTATTGATTGTAACAACCAATAGGTACCATAGATTGATCTTTGCAGATTCCTTTTCCGACTTGACTTTTATCACTATAATGAGGTAAGAATTGCCTCCTCGACGTGCTAATGAGGTCTAGCAAGTAGCAACTCAACTCCATGATTCATCAAATGATTCATTGGACATTATCTCATATTGCACTACACGTGAAGTACGGAAGTGGTTTATATTTCTACCGCAGACAAACTGCATTATAGGTCACGGCCAAATGGAGGGAACCAACTCATCCAAAATAAGTCTCTTCTACCTATCAATACCGATAAAGGTTTGATAGAAGACTTCATTCACCACATGCCAAAAACCGATCGGCCAATTAATAGTAAAATGTAGTTCGAACTTATACCGGGTGGCGCAAAAAAAATACCCCTGATTGAGAGGTCACTATATTGAAACTATTGTAGATAGGATTCGGAAATTTGTACACATATTAGAAAACATACCAAAATGTTATATGTGCACGTTTCAAAAACATTTCTATTGTAGAAAAAAGTTACAGCTGTTCAAATTTGGTTGTCAAAAAATTGATTATACGGAGCTCAAATAGCGCGCGTCGAGAAAACTTCCAATGGCCGGGACGCTGTTTCTTCAAACCTACGTACGATATCAAGCTGAAAATTTAAATTTTATTCGACATAGATTAAGATCGATTGTGTACAAATTTCAATCATCAATATGGAACGAAAGTTATTGAACCTTGAAGTTGAGCTTGAAAACAGAATAGGGGGAAAAGAATCACTTTTATAACCTATTGTGTAGGTAATAAAAGTTTATAAATAATCTACATATTCTGATTTTACGCTCAATTTCAAGATTCCATAATTTTCGTCCATTGATTCAAATTGATTTTTTTTTTACAGAATCGATCTTAATATATTTATAATATAATTTGAAATTTTCAGCTTGATATCGTAGGTAGTTTCGAAGAAACAGCGTCCCGGCCATTGGGAGTTTTCTCGACGCGCGCTGTTTGAGCTCCGTATAATCAATTTTTTTTCAACCAAATTAGAACAGCTATAACTTTTTTCCTACAATAGTAATGTTTTTGAAACTTGCACATATTAAATTTTTGTGTGTTTTCTAATATGTGTACAAATTTCAGAATCCTATCTATAATAGTTTTGATATAGTGACCTCTCATTCAGGGAGATTTTTTTTGCGCCACCCGGTATAAGGTCACTTATCCACTCGGGAACGCAACATTTGGTAGTCATAGATTACGGATCGAATTTTTAAAAATTGTGAGTCGACGTATTGTTTTTGACAAAGAAATGAGATGAGAAGATTTGTTCGCTTCCTGTGGTAACTCTTCCTGCCTGCTGTCGGGGTGCGCCTAGTTTGACTTTCTCAGTCATACCGCAATGTATGGGTTCGGTCACCTTGACAAAAATCCTTCCTGATTTCTTTGTGAACTTGCCATGCATGGTCGGAACGGGTCGGAACAGTGCTGTTGTGCAGTGCGTTGGATCATGTTATACGGCAAGAGAAGCTCCGTGGAACCATCACTCGAGCCTGATCCACCCGCGTATTATCTTTGCATCTCCCACTTTGTTTATATCTTTAAATTTAAACTAAAATTTGGTGTATTTAATTCGTAGTCTATGGCTTTGTGTGCAAAAATGCAAATATGCGGTTTTCCTCGACTTTTGCATATATATCGCGCTGAAATCCTCGCGTTAGGTTTCCGGCTCCGCTATCCGTACCCGAGTCAGTGCCTATCATGTAGTAGAACGTTGTAAATTTACTGTTGGTACCACCAGATTTTCACCATTTTCTGTCATTCACCTGTTCTTGTTATATGAAATGAGCTTTTGTAGTACACCCGCAGTTACAAAAATTGCTTGTGAAATTTCAAAGTAATTTTTCAAAACTTGATTATATTCAGACCAAAACAGAGAGGTGGTCTACATGCAGATTTCGA
Source organism: Leuctra nigra (assembly GCA_934045905.1). Lineage (NCBI taxonomy): Eukaryota > Metazoa > Arthropoda > Insecta > Plecoptera > Leuctridae > Leuctra > Leuctra nigra. The sequence continues at coordinate 5,847,151 of OW203763.1, forward strand.
GCATGAAGAAGTAAGAATCGAATCACAACCATATCATACCTCTATCATAAAAATTATGCTTCAATTGAACAAATATTGACAGTTAGTTGACCTCCAACTTTTCTGATCGCGAGTGTAACCTCTGAGGTTTTGTACCTCCTGTACAATCAGTACTAAGAAAAACTGGAGTTTGCAAATGAGTACATTCTAGTAGTAAATTACATTCAACTGACTTTCAGTAGAGTTTATTCCAATGCATTTATACGACATGGACTATTAACATTTCAATATGGATTATTTTTTTAGTTCCCTGTAGGCGTCAATGAATAAATGGTTGTACCATTTATATTCTTGAAACTTTAAGATTTGAGCCATTGAAATGAGTGACAGTACCTTCTGACTTGCATTTATAGAGTTACTAGAACGACTAAATCGAGCAGTTTTATAGGTGAACTCGTCCCGAAATACCCCGAGGTTCGAGCGTCGCTCTGTGTCATTGATGCTGCGAGCTTGCACATCACACATCACACATAGCTCATCACACATAGCTCATCACACACCGCACATCACACACCGCACATCACACACCGCACATCACACACCGCACATCACATATCACACACCGCACATCACACATAGCTCATCACACATAGCTCATCACACACCGCACATCACACACCGCACATCACACACCGCACATCACACATAGCTCATCACACACCGCACATCATACATCATGACATCACACACCGCACATCACACACCGCACATCATACATCATGACATCACACACCGCACATCACACATTGCTCATCACACACCGCACATCACACACCGCACATCACACACCGCACATCACACATAGCTCATCACACACCGCACATCATACATCATGACACACACCGCACATCACACATCATGACATCACACACCGCACATAGCTCATCAGTCATCACACATCGGTGTACAATTTCACAATTGTAAGAAAGATTTCTCTAGAACGAAATGTCACAAATCTGAGGATATTTTCCTCGATATTTTCCTTAAGAAATAATACACCCACTTCCAAGACTGATATCCCGCGGACTTACGCCCTTGTTATCTCCTGTCACTTGTTATCTGATAGTCCGGACAAGAACGTGAAGGTATTTCAAGACCAGAAAAATGCCCCTCCCCCCCCCCCCCCCACATGCTGTGATGCGACCCGCAAGCTGTCTATGTACGGACAAAAGTAACAATTACAAAGTTATTACATGAAAACACCAAAAAGCACTAAGCTTCCATTCGTTACTTTGTGTTCGCTGGAGATGCGTGTATCAGCACATGGCATGAATAAACCTTTATAGTTTCACGTAATAATGTTTACACAATTTTCATAAGTATATTTTATTATATTTTATTCTGGTGTGTGTGTGGGGGGGGGGGGGGCACCTCACGAGAGAAGCCAGCAATCAACACTGCCAGGAAGCCACAAAGAAATATGTTGACCCATCCCATCTATCGAAAGATCGTATTTTATTTGGCAGCCCGTTTTCATATTTAAATTTTCAATGCGGGCCCTGCAGCCAAACTATTTTACCTATGGCGGCTCTAGTTCATAATCACAACTGTACACTGATTGACATGATAACTAATCAGATTCTGTCGGGGCCGTGGCAATGTTGAAATAATTTCAACGCCATTCTCCAATACGAAAACTGTACAGTAGTTTTACATAACATTGGTACAGTTGCATTGTTCATTATATTAGGTGCATAGGTAACAAATTATACCAATTTATGGAGCGGAAAAAGTTTCTCTGAACATTATCGTCACATTCGCATAAATGTATTTCTACAAGGATCTTATTCCACGCCTATTACAACACGTGATATTGATAAAATGGTGGTTGTCAACATTAGTCATTATGCCCTCACTTGCCCTTACGAATGTTTCCGTGGCAACCGTGTCAACATTATCAACAGCCCTTAAAGACTTGACCAATGTGTAACCGTGACCTTGTGACCTAGATAATAGGGCGGGCAATCATCATTATCATGCATCTCTTTCACAGTCGCATCGTGTTCAGTCCACCCGCTCACATTGGAGGGGGGGGGGGGGGGGGGTATCACTGTGGTGCGAGGTCATTTTAGTTGCATGTGTGGAAAAAGAGCAGGACAAATCTTTACACATACACCCGATAATCGGACCAAGTTGGCTCAGTCGATGACGCACTGGACTTGCACTCGGGAGACCTAGGTTCGATTCCCGCGACCAGTCTTGTTTTCGAGGTTTCTCTCTAATAGATTAAGATAGATTAAGATTGACTGATAGATTTAAGTGAGCGTGGCCTTGAAGAGTTTTTTAATCGTTTTTTATCAATATCTGTTACCAATGTAATTGTTAACAAAATAATGCTTTGTACGCGTCTTTAGAACTGTTCAATGAAAATAATTTCATAGCTTGGAATAAGTTATTAGTTTTATTTTGTCCATAATGTTTAGTACCATAATTTTACTAATTTTCGGGCACTTAACATATGTAGGACAAAGTAAATCTAATAATCCATTCCATCCAAGCTATGAAATTATTTTCATTGAACAGTTCTGAAGACGCGTACAAAGCCTTATTTTGTTACAATTACATTGGTAAAAGTTATTGATAAAAATCGATTCAAAAACTCTTCAAGATCAAACTCACTACCCAGCCGTCTTAATCGTGAGAAGATAAGATTCCTTACTGAAAGGCCACGACCGCGTCCTTCCCAGCGTGATAAACCCTATAGCTGTCGGCATTTCAAAGTAGTGTAAGCAACTTAAAACAGTTCGTAGTATGTGATAGGCCAGACAAAAGACATATTTTTGTCTAAACATGTGTGTGTGATTTTTCACAAAATTGTTTGTATTGTGGCTCTCGCGTACATTACAGGAAATAATCTCTTGGCTGCACAAAGACTACATCCGGAAAAAGTATCTTCGTGTAATACTGTGCTGTGCAATGATGGGCTCGGAAGCACTACGGAAGCACTACGGAAGCACTAGGGCTCGGAAGCACTAGGGCTCGGAAGCACTAGGGCAAGGAAGCACTAGGGCTCGGAAGCACTAGGGCAAGGAAGCACTACGGAAGCACTACGGAAGCATTAGGGCTAGGAAGCACTAGGGCTCGGAAGCACTACGGAAGCACTAGGGCTCGGAAGCACAACGGAAGCACTAGGGCTAGGAAGCACTAGGGCTCGGAAGCACAACGGAAGCACTAGGGCTAGGAAGCACTAGGGCTCGGAAGCACTAGGACTCGGAAGCACGTTTTCAAATGCTTCCAACAGATTGCTATATGTAACTGTGTTTGCCAGTGCTTTTGTCTCGTCTTTGCGATAATTGTCAACGCATTGTTTGGAGTATTTGACTATGGAGATGTGGAACACTGAAGTTGGAACTGAAACTCCTTGCTGTTCATCATTCTACTGTTCAGTAGTCGGTGGGTCACTAGAACACACGCTCTCGTCTCGCAGAAGTTGTTGGAACAGCAGAACACCCCTCTATATGGAACATGGAATCATTTTGATTGGTTAACCAAACGCACCGTGAGTCATTTTACCTCAAGTTTGATTGGCAGTGGCAGAGTCGAAATATATTGATATATTAAAATATCTCCTTGATTACAATACGACTTTGTCCGGACAACTAGGTAGGTCGTTTTCTCGGCGTTGTAACATCTTTTTATACCGTGTAGTATCCGGACTTTTAAAAGCAGTTAAAACATTAAGAAATGGTGTTCCGTAGAGTTTAAAGTTTCTTCGCGACTCGTCATATTAGTTAAAGTTTCGAAGAATAATTACCACTGCATTGCTTCGTGCCAGGAGTCGTCTCTAAAGGCAATGAAATGTTGACGTTTAATGTTAGATCAAATAACATGATAGTAGCCATTCGAAAGCGTCAAGAAAGGCATTAAAATTTTCTGCAAGCATTGCGCATGCAGATTTTTTAATTTTTACCTTCTTCATTCCATCCTTTCAAATATTTGTGGAAGACCTTTCACATATTTCACGATCTATTTCTTTTAGATCGCTGTAATCCAGGGGTCGGCAACCTGCGACTCCTTAATGGTTCTTGGATGGCTCTTTATAATTGAAATAAAGATCTGGAATCTGAAAATTCGAAGAAACAAACGCCCTGCGGGGAAACAATTTGAAGGTTATTTGAATCAGTTAGTTCATTTCACAGCCCTTGAATCAATTTTAAATTGTGGAAATTCTAAAAAGACGTCCTGCGGGGCAGGCTTCGTTAAAATATCAAAATAAACTAGTCGTGCAATGTATTATTCTCAGTGTTTTATATTTGATTGCCTCTACTGCGGCTCCCATTATTATCTTACATTTTTTGGGGGGAAATTGGCTCCTTGACCAAAACAGGTTGCCGACCCCTGCTATAATCTCTTCCCAATGTGTGACAGGGTGGGCTGGATTAATTTTGGAATGATCATTTCGTGTGGCACCCGTGTGATTAACGTGTGGCACCCGATAAATACACACTTCCCCGTTGTTTTTCTCCTATTGGAGGTGGGCTCTTAAGTTGGCTATGATTCCATGAGATGTCAGAAAGCAGACGTCAGATCGTCTTATCATGGACAAAGCGGCTCACTCAGCCGGGCGAACTAATTGTCCTCTCACCACTCTCAACACTCTCGCAAGACACGCCGTGACATTTGTGCAAACATATCGATTGCCATTTAGTTAGTTACTTATATCTAGACACGTCACTTTGCCAATGAAATTCTAGCAGATCGATTTGGTCGATTGTGTGAATCGGTAGTTGAGATATTTAATCATATGGGTGGGTGCGACACAATAGGCATCACGATAACTAATGTTCAGGGCATGCCAGTTTGTTTGCGTGACGTATGTGTCTTTTGTTGTTGTTTTAGAGTAGAATTACGTTGACCTAGGAGTAATTTCTATAATCAATCGATAGAACGTGGGCGACGTTTTTTGTTAAAGCCAAGTTCAGTTGAAAAAACTACTTTTTAATGGGATTTTAGATTCTCACTGATTTCGAAGTCAATTTGGAAATATGGATTTGAATCTAGTCCAAATTGAAAAAATAATAATCGAAGGTGTATGCGTATCAAAGTATGCCAGGTATACAAATTCTTAATTTGTTGCTTTGACAAAATGCCTTTACTAATAGTTAAATTAGTTTGTGTAAACGTAGTTTTAATTATTCTCTACATCAGTTATTTTTTTAGTGGATTAATCCACATGTACCACTCAAGTGGATGAATTGAACCTTAAAATTAAATAAATTTATTAGACACATTAAATGTATGTTTTTTACACATTAAATTTGTGTCACAGATTGAATTTTATATGTAATTATTTTTATTCCAAGGAATGCCAATGAATTGAAAAGTTTCCACATAAATAATTAATGTAATGAATTTGTAATATGGATCAGAGCGATGGAATTGAATTTGCGGAGAATCAATCGTTGATTGCTTAACTGATGTAGTAGAACTCTTATCAGTAGATTTATAGCAACATCTTAGTACTTAAGAGGTCAATTACTATAGACAGGAAAGCTGCTGCTTATCTTGGTTATAAATGCAGTTCTTATCATTTCGCGTCATTTGGAAGCACTTTAATCAAGTGTTTTTAATTGAAGGCAGCGGAAATGATCGATATAATTATGACGTCTGGACTGATGATCTTGTTTTATCTCGGGAAGATTCAATTACCTTAATATAGTATACATAGTATTATATAGTATTACCTTAATACTTAATATAGTATTACCGTCATTTACCTTAATCTAATATGGTTGCATGGAAGATAATTCTATACTTATTGTATACAAAATGAATGCCGCCTATTTTGTATTTTTTTTTCGCAAAATAAAGATAATTTGAATTTGAATGAATTTGAAGGAACGGCAAACTGGATTCTGAGTAGGATATCCAGACATTGTCATTAGCCCGTGCCCATCCATGCAGGTTATCCAGAAACAAAAGAAGGACTAAGTGTTGATAATAGGTTAATGTTTCGTCCAATGACTTGGTTTCGTCAAGCTGAAACTAAAAGCAATTAAATCTCGATTCTATCGAATGATGTTCCTGCTAGTAGGAACCTTCGACTATAAAATCTTTAAACAATTATGGTTATCATTGACGTGACTGATGACAGAAAACCAGAAATTTCACTTGATATATAAATTTGTCACGCACATGTTCTATCGTTATTTTAAAATAACCCTCGAGAACAATCTAGTATGTCATACTCGAATAATGCATTTTGGGATGATATGAATGGGGAGATATGCAATTGCATAAAGAAGACGAGTTTGATTAATTGATTTGTGCTATAATGACTTTTGCACAATGTGTGTAATGTTTCCACAAATGAAAGCTTCAAACATGAATTTGTGAAAATTCTTCCCTTTCTGTCGTAAAAACAGCAAAGTAGAGTTTTTATGGTCTCTGAAACAGAAAGCTACCCAGCCCAATGTGTTCCAATATGACAGCATTGCGTCTCACTGCATACCTATTATCATCGAGTCAAATCCATAATTCGCTATTCCAATGTTTTTGGCAATGCTCCATAGAAAATAAGGAACAATATCTTTTGCATCCTATTCTAAAAAGCAAACGGTTGCGACTTGTGTGGATCATATTCCTTTGCAACGCTTGCATTCGACTCCTCATTGTATTTCCTTGTAATCATCAATAATAAAGATTTCTTCGAGTCTTTTCTCTCGAAACAATGCATACGTGATACGATTTCTCATGAAATATGTAATTTTTAATTTGTCAATTCACCATTTCCTGTTTCTAATTTGACATTTCGGCGAATGAGTGTAGGTAAAGTATCGAGAAACAAGTTATGCAACCACAACGCAGCTCGCGACATGGAAGAAAAATACAATTGCTTTCGATGTATGAGGTAGGGAGGGAGAGAGGGAGGGGGGGGGGGGACAAATTCGATTCCTTTGGACCTTTCTTTATGTTATTTAAAATTCATTGGATATGACATTTCATTTTATCTTATAACATGTTTTTTAGCTAAATTATTGCCAGATCATTAGCCAATAAATTGTAGTAAATACGTAAAAGCGACGTATTGTGGTCATTTTTATAAAACGCCTGATTGAGCGAGCGAAGCGAGCGTCTCCTTTTGACTCTTTTGACACGGACCTCTGTTTTTTTTTTGTCTGCTAAATGGAGCAATAGAAATCGCACCGTTTCACCGATCGACCTGAAATTTTGCACACATGTAGAGACAACATTCTCTGTTTGCTGACCACAATTTTTTTTTGAAATTCATTGATAGGTTAAAATTTAAATAAACATCTCCTGATAGGCTGAAAAATGAAAATGGTCTTCGACAAATGTGATCAACCTTATATTTTGCATGGTCATTAAGACCAACATTGTCTCTTATTTTACAAATTTTCAGCCAAATCGTCCCATTGGTTAAAATTTAAAAAAATATTTCATGTGCTTTTTGAAATTTAAACCAGAAGCGTTTGACCGATCAACTTAAAAATTTGCATGGTCATCGGGTCCAACATTATCTGTATTTTTGACCATTTTCAGACTAAACTGTGTTTAAATTCAACAGTTATTGACAGTTTACGGATATTTTGCGTGTTGGCTGTCATATTTCTCGAATTTCACATTTCACGGCATCTTCGGATCTTCACTTCAAGGTTGTTAGAGCAGAAACTTTCAAACGTATATTAATATGAAACTGATATGACCGTTTAAATATTTTTTGAACGAGATCCTGTGATTTTTGTAAATTAACAAGGAATCGTTCAATCATAAAGGTTCAATCGATCAACTTAAAACTTTGCGTGGTTATTGGGACCAATATTTTAGGAATTGTTGGAGATTTTCATACAAGTCTGTGACGAAATTCAAGAATGATTGGCTTTTAAGGACATTTTCGATAAACAGAATTTCGGTTCGAGGTATTGCGCATATCCGTGCTCGCTCATCAACGCGTTACACAGAGCGTTTTCCTAGTTATCATAAGGTGAAATAAGGTAACCTTCAAGTTGCTAACTCGATTAGATATGAAATGATATTGATAGTGAACTTATCAAGCTCTTGTTTCCAGCACATGGCATGCTGATAGTAATACTTCCGAGACTGGTCGAAGTGACCGACAAGACATGGACATGCTGTTGATTTCACACCATACGTGACCGATAAGATTATTGCCAGAGTCACTGATATTTATTTCAGCCGGCCAAGACTACTACCGGCAATGGCATAAGAAATGGGGTTACCCCACAAAAAGAGTGATAAGCTTTACATTTCAAAACGAGTAAAAAATAAGTATAGCTCGATGTACAAAACAACAAACCATTGCATGTGCTGTTTATGTGGCTATATCTAAGCGAAATCTAAATTAAATCTGAGGTGTATGTTTTATCTGGCTGTGAAATGAAATGATTTAGCTCTTGGTCATTATGACTTGGACTGGCTGAGCTGACGTATCACGTGCTTGCCACTCAGTGTGTGCTCAGTGCGCAGCGCACAAGGCCCCATTCGATCTCTGTCATGTCCTGCGACCAGCATCATTAGCATCATTATCGACTCCTGTAATATACGTCAACAAATTGACGGACAATGGAATATGCATTATTTTTATTTTTTTATTATAGTTCAATACCATATTTTATGAATATTCTGAAACGTTAAAAAATTAGTGGCCATAGTTTCTAAATTTGTATTAAGTTTAGTACTTCCATTACAGCTACGCCCTTTAACCGAAGTCATTGAAACTTTCAGGAAATCTTAACTATGTTGTTTTCTTTGCCATTAGATTTTTTGAAATTTTTATTTTGTTTAATGAAAGTTGGACGATTTTTTAAAATTTTCTTCCGCAAGTATATTTGTGGCACTACCTATTCTTTACATGTTTATATATGTACTATCTAAGTCATAATCGCGCTAAATTTAGGCTAGTTCTAAATCGCTAATTTCTATTTGTCAATTAGATTTCGATTTAAAATCTATTATTTACCTAAACTCTACTTTCTCTTAAAATCCCTATTATATCTTTTTTGTGACTTTTTTGTGTCTAATTTTATTTCAGCATGGTATGTATCCCTACGTGTTAGGGCGTATCCCTAACACGTAGGGATACGTTTGGGCGGGACGGGATACGTTTGAGCGAATGCTGTAAATAAGAAATGTGTTATTTCTAGATTAATTTTAGAAAAATTCTACAATAATTTCATAATAATTTGCCATATGATATATTAATTAGTACTGTGGAAACTATTCCATAGAATCTATGAAGATATATGATGAGTGATGAGTGTAGTGTGTCAGAGTCTGTGAACTTGGCAGATTGCCGTGCAGAGATCAAAAGTCACGCGCATGGCCGATCTTATTTCAATGTCGACTTATGCTTGAATATGTTGCTCAAGGCATCGGCATGTGGTCTATCATCTGTATCTACACTTATTTGTGTACAATGTGTACCTACACACAATTTTAAAGTTAGAGTTTCATACTGTTTTCGAAGTCCCATCTGAAATCATAGAATTGATTGTTATTTAAACCTATATTGATGTTTGATGAGTCAACTTCATTGATTTAAAATTTAATTGATTTGAAATTGGATCAGTCCATAGAAACTATTTCAAAATCTTAAGCAAGCAAACATTTAGACAGGAGGTATGACAGTCTGCATAGATCCAAATCATTGACGTTCCAAATCAAGTGATCTTGTTTTCTTGATATATTTGAAAAAAAGGATATGTTCAATATTGAAAGACCCCCCCCCCCCCCCCCCTTGCCCTTCCCCCGCAGTGATGAAAAAAGCGATTGAGCTCTCAATTAGCGGATGAGACTTGGCTCCTTATGTGGTGCGCGTGTAACCTTGTACCTAGTGAGTAGTGACAGTTGGCGTGTGCGAGCACACCCTTGTGTTCGACTGGGTTTCATTCTATTATGTGCCATTACTTTATCTCGTGGTGTGAGATGAAGATGAAGATGAAGATGAAGCATTGGCCGAATGACATCCAGACGCCGTTGATCGTTGACCTGTTCGTCAATAAGCTCTCGCTCGGCTCATTGCCTCTTATTAACTCGAATCATTCTACTGGCCGGGAGGATTGCATATTGCAAACACATTTGGGATCTAATGCATATTTCTAATCGAGCTTCCAATTAGGCGTATTCTCTGATTTATTTATTTATCATATTTTCATTTTTAATTGTCAATGTGTGGGCCAGTTTCCAGGCCTCAAACAGTGTCTTCTTCATTGAAATGATGACGTTGTCTACAGCAAGTTGGCTCGGGTCGGGAAGGAACGCTCTGGACCTGCACTCCGGAGGTCCCAGGCTCGGATCCCGCGGCCGTCCTTCAATAATGCGCTTTTTCGATCGTTATCTCAGTCGAGAGGCAAATGATGGGAAGGTTCCCTACCTAGATCCCCTCCTGCCCATACCATTCATCCGTCACCATCAGCTTAGTTGCAACTTGCATGATAGTGCGACGATAAGCACTGCTCAAATCAAAATGTATATTCTGAAATGTGGTCGTGGTCGGTAATGTCACCACGGTTATGACAACTAGAGTCTAGAATCTTCTTGGACCGTCGAGTCACGCGCTTTCCTAATCGAATCTGTTCTATAGATCACAATTGATCTTATCAGACTTGTTTTTAGGTTATTCACAGGCATTCTACTTGGAATAAAAGTTATCTTCATTATGTAGATTTTCAGAATCAGGAAGTTTAATTTTATGATTATTTTTCTTCCGTGATTTGTGTTATTCTCGTCCGTTGCGCAGCGATGATCTTGGAATGAATCTTATGCGGAGTCGAAAGCAAACGCAAGCCGGTGGTTACCGCGACTCTTGCAATAGACGTGTTGACTTAACCAGCAAACATATGCTGTGGAGAAAGACACATTGTACAAAAACAAAAACTTGTATATAGACTGCCAAGCACCTTTCCCCCTAAAAAGATTGAGATCTAAAAGAAGGTCGCAGCAATAATATATTGTTGAAACATTTTCGCACTTAAAATTCGTGAAATCATTTCGCCCAGTTCCTGCCGCCAAGCACAACATTATAAACCAAACATTGTACCCAAATTTGAGATGAGAAAAAACCTCTAGGTGAACCGTCATAGTATAAACTTTAAAACAATTATACTCATTTAAAACGAAAAATAGAAAGTATTCAAATTTTAAAAACGTTAACAAAATCAATTTAAAAACATTTTTTTTACATAACTTAAAATAAAAATTAAAAAAAATTATTTAAAATTTAATTTAAAAAAAAATTAAAAGTAAAAAAAATAAAAATAAAGCTTGGCGCATTGTGTCAAGGAGGGGGCAACATAAAAAGAAGATGTCGACCAAGGAGACGACGAAAGAAAGAAGGAAGAAGAAGACGATGAAGGAGAAGAAGGAAGAAGTCAACATGACGGTGCAAAATGACGGTGCTCGACGCTTGGCAGCGTCGAGCTAACGCCCGACTAGATTTCAGCCATGTGCTATTTACTTCCTATAAGCACAGCTGAAGGAAACGTCAAATCAATAAAATGTCATACGTGGAGTCGCCGCAAAGTTTGCAGATGAAGATAAATGTTCTTTCGATATGCTGCTGCTTGATATTATACCTCTGTAGATAGCATGACCGCCCTTGAGGCGCCGCGTACATCGACATTAATTGGAACGAAGTTCGGCTATGATCTCGAATTTCTCTTCCCATCAAGCCAAGGATTCTTGCGCCAAGATGTCAATTCTCGTTTCTTCTAAATGCGAAGTCCTGTCTGAGGCTTTGGATGTGAGCCGACTGTTTTCAAGTGCGTTTCCCTCTCAAGTAGTACCGATGCATATATCTTTCCACATCGCAAACAAATCAACCCAAACTCTCGAAACTAGCTGTCAAGCTGGTTGTAAGCAACATTCAAAAGTCCTGATACTTACTATTTGTTGTATGCAGTACATACAAAGAATGAAGTTTAATAACGACACAAATTTAAACGTTATTCAAATTTCGGTACTTTTCAAAATTGTCGGATGAAAAACACTTAGCTTTAAGTAAAGTCTTGTCTTCTTCTATCCCGTGTATTGATGTTCGTGAACTAGTACTAAACTGTACCTCAAAGTGATGAGTGAGTGTTCATCCTATTTCCAGCTGGCCAATCCATACTATGCCAATCAATCATCATTCGACCCGAATTTTGATTCCGTGCGCCCTAAGCAGCTTCTACTCCATATAGTTTTAGGTACACTCGGACAAATAATAAACGGTACTTCGAAAGAAAATGATTGTCTGATAAAGTTTGATGGCATCATCCTATGAAGTCTGTGCTAATGCATTATCTAAATCTAGTAGGTGAGCTCTGATTTCATTGATAATAACAAGTATTTATTGTCAAGGAACCTGACCAGCAGCCAATCCGTTTTGTGCAAAGTACCGTTTTTAATTGGTTTGAGTGTACCAGACGACTGCCATGTCCATTCAATATACGCAAATACGAATATTTATACACACCATTTTGAAGCCGCTTATTGTTATTCAAATTTGGGGGTTTCTTATCGTTGCGGCTTGCAAAAAGTCACTAACTCCCATTTGTGAACATTGATTTATCAACCAATCATTATAAATGTGCCATAATCGTGTCTATAGTCTGGCAAATGTGAATACATACTCAACCCACACGCGCGCACGGCGAAAATTTAAGTTTATACTGATTTCACAAGAGCTAAAAGTCGCCTGGTATAACTAGTAGGTACATTTTATTTTTGTATCCTTTGCACTGCCTATTTGTGGAAGCATTAATTAAATTAAGGGACTTGTGCATTAAGACAAGTCATTTAGACAAGACAAGTGCATTTAGACACATTTGTTTCTGTAACTAAACCAAAAATCTCAAAAACCACAAAATATGAGTTATTGGCTTTTTGCAGAAAGCTCACAGTATAATACATCATACATTTCGCTCGTGAAATGTTCAGAGCCTGCGGTATGACATAATATCTTCTTTATAATTGCTCTGGCATTGGGACGTTGGCTCTGAAGAGGGCTGTTGGCATTCGTTTCGGATAGCTTACTCTCTATCTCCTGGCTGTAAATGCCTAGAGGGCGTTTTCAGACCATTTTCAGGACCAGCATCATAATGTCACTATCACTGTATCAGTAATATTCTTCTACCACGGGCCAGCATCAAAACACTATAAAGCAACCCCGGAGAAGTGAGTTAAACCAACTTTGAAGTTGACATAATATCAACCGCATAGCCACGAATGTACCAAAACACTAAATGTCACTAAGTTATGCATTAATTGTGCATATTGTGAATACTCTGGTTTGATACATGAACACGACTGAATGATGTCCGTGTCAACCATCATGCCGGTTCATGTGGGTTGCTCCCAATGAGGTTGTGTAGCTGTTGATCCGTGGTAGATGATCGCTGCAGATGGTCCATTGTCTGCGGACAGAAGCTGGATTGATCAGCAATGTCCTTTCAATATGACATCTTCGTTTAGAGTTGGGAGACACCAATAGAGACACGAATCTGTATTATTACTGTGGCTGCGAGAAGACCAAGTTTGTTATTGGCTTGTCCAATACTGTATTTCAAGATTTATTCTGAAACATACTGTTATTTACTCCATCACCTTTTATTCTCTTCAACCTAAGTACACTTTCATCGATGATTATTTTAAAATGCCTAAAAGTTTGACTTACATGATTATTTTTAATTTACTGCAAGACATGACAGTATAATAAGTATCAGTAAAACCAGACTTAATCTGGGTATCAAATGATATTTAAATTAGTTCTTCAAGAGTGCCGTAGTTAGCTCTGAACTGTCAATGGTGAGCGAAATTTTACGCAAAATTCAGTTTTCACAGATAATGGGAAAACGTAGCTCAAAAGGTTCGTGATTTGTTCTGCTGATCAGGAATGATGTGATTTGTAACTGACATAATTTTAAATTGAATAGTTTTATGGTAACCAGGAATGCATAATACTGAAATTAAATTAATTGTGTGGGTCCCTAACTCCACAACAAGCTTGGAAACTGATGATTTCCGGTATGCCACCGTTTATTATGTCTTAAGGTTCAATTACCTACAATTAATTGTGATATAAAAACTTGCAGGGGTTTCATAAGATGAACCAGCATAACATATTTCGTATCCATTTCTTACATTTATAGCAATACTAAAATTACCTATTCTTAACATTTTGAGGAATTTTTCCACAACTCCATTGGCCCATTCTCAATTATCATAATGATCACTATTAATTCCGTTGATTCTAATTATGCATGTAATGTTTCTATTCCTATACTTGGCAACGGCGGCATCATGGCATGATTTCGACATTTCAGTTCGAATGTGAACTATCAAGTTATTTACGATTCTGTTCTAATAGTTTTCTTGTCAATAGTGGTATCGTGATAATAAAACACTCTTGTCAATGAACGAATGAAAACAACGCTCTCGTGTATCGTATGCTTGACTTGGTCTCTATAGTGATTAGATGTCAAATGATAAGCGGATGTGTGTATCGATGAAGTATTGATCTGATTACCTACTGAGTCTAAAGCGTCCACCCACATCTTTATCAACCATGCCCTAGATGCATCCTGATCGAGCGGCGAAGGAACTTGTATTGCCAACGTGTGCCGTGCAATGTTCCCATGTCCATGTTTCTTACCCCTGACACGAACTCGGGGATCGGGTTCCTGGGGGTATATGCGCCCCGGACCCGGACGTTGATGAAGGGCTCTTTCCCCGGGAACCCCCCAAGAAGTAATTTATTTCTTAATTTACTTCTTAATTTACAGCCATGTGGTAATTTTTTATTTTTTCGTATAGGAATAAAACATTGTGTATTTTATTCATTTTCAATAGTCAAATTATAAAAAAACACTAAATTTAATAATCATTTTGCATTTTACTGGTGATTGATAGAATTTGTTTTACGTGACGTTGGATGTTTTGCGTGACGTTAGACGTAGATTTACTGTATCAAATGTAAATATTACAACGAAATGTAATCTTTATAAAAATATCAATTTTATTCCTAAACTCGATTAATTACATCATTTTTTGGTAATTTTTTCCTTTCAAAAAGTAAATTGTAAACTGTAAAGCGTAAATGCAGCGCCCAATAATCCCTAATGAAATTACATTTTAGGAAAATGTCTCTTTAGCCAAAAAAAGGTTAGCAAAACCCGCACGAAGTATTTTACCGTTAAAATAATTCGTCAAAAAAAGTTACCTATTTCCTATATTAATATTTTTGTTAGTAGGTGTAAATTGTGTATGATATATTAAAATATCTGTGAATCCAAGGTTAACCACTATAATTAATATCAACAAACCCTTCCCAATTTGAATTCTGTTTTCTTGGTAATTTGATAGTTTTCTATCTAAGTTTTCTAACTTTTTATAGTTTTCAAGCGTGTTCTCTGGCTTGATGGTTCGAAGTCCCTCACGATTCTACGGGAAGTAGAAATAAAACTAATAGTGATGATCAATTATGCAAGTACCTAAGGTAAACGAAATGTATCATTTTCTAATCTAAATGCAACAAACAAGTACACCAACCATGTGTAACAATTACAATAACTATTAACTATGCATTAAACAAAATACATTGTCCTCTCTCCATTGTCAAATCATTTGACGATTTTAGAAATAGCATCAAATATATGATTTTGTATTATCTCTCGAAGATAATCAAAATCAATCTTGATTTCGATGAACTAATGAAAATCCAATAATGTTCGCATTGTGTTTGGAAATGAGGTTGGAAGCAGAGAATGGAGTGAATGTGTGTCACATCACCGCTCACTTGAGTAACAGTTACTCTCTGACGCAAGCGCCACCTTCATGTGTGATGCGATGGGCATGGTGCATACCTTGTAGTCTGTACCCACTGAGTCATAGGTTGATGTAGGCAGGAATTCACTTGCTCAGCGCCAAACGATGACCTGCAGTGGACTTTATAGGACGAGGGAGGTGAAACAGGGGCTTGAACCGAATCGAAAAGAACCGTTATTTTTATAGGAACCGGAACCGGAATTCGGAACCCATATTAATATTAAATATTATTTGGATTCCATAACAGTTCCATAAGAGTTCTTTTAATAATTAATTTTCGTGGATTTTTTACTTCATTGCCTGTCAAATCTGAAATTATTTATTATCATGTACAGTTTTTCAAATAAACGATCACCGAGTTAAATTAATGTACAAGACATTTCTGAGCATGTAAGTACCCAAAAGTCGTTTTAAAAGAAATGATTTGAATTATTGTCTGAATTTGATGGAACTGATTGGAACCCTTATGGAACCGGAATCGGAACCGTTATTTTATTTTTTTCCAGGAATCGGAACCGATATTTTTAAAAACTTGGAACCTAACCGGAACCGATATGCATTTGGGTTCCAGTCGGTTCCAGTCTCTGGTTAGAAATGGAATCGCAATTAGTATCTACGAGTCATTTCTGATTTATTTAAGTTTTAATCAAGTCAATATTCTTCTTTCATAAGCATCTCACAATCATCCCCATAAACATCAACGTAGTGTCGTCTAGCAGCAACACGTGTATTAGCGTAATTAGCGTAATAGTTTGCTGTGGAGATGCGACAAGACAGGTGTGAAGAAAGGTCATGGGATCTTTCTCCCGATCACGATCAGTCTGACACGATCACGTTGCATAGACTGAGTTGATGAGACGGACGTCCAACAGTTGGCTCAGTGCATAGCGCGTCTGCCCGGGTTCGATCCCCATTCATCTTCTCGTCAACGTCGTCTGCAGAACAGTGGAGGGTAGTAAAATACATTTGTCATGAGTCATGACGATGCTTTGTAATCCCTATAGCGCACAAATGGGGAACTGTGATTGGCTGCGTAGAGGGTTGGTAGCGGGGTTGTATTCCCTACAGCAATTTATTAAATGAAATGTAAAACGCCAGGTTTCCTGAAGGTCAAAGCTTGAAAAACACAGCATTTGCTTTGAACACATCAAGTTGTGATTCAAAATTGTTATCTCAACACAAGTAAATGTATACAATTCTTACTTCTCTAGAGCACAATTGATACTCGATGAACTAAATAAAGCTCCAAAACGGAGAAGACCTACATTACGACGTATTGTAGATTACGGACCTACATCACATAACATAAAATAATCAAATATAATGTTTTGTTTGACTAGGAACAGCCTCCGTATTTACTCATTTGTGGTATTATTTAAATAAGAACAATGAACAAGAAGCTATGTTTTCAAAATGTAATTGTTCGGTCTTACTAGTCACTGACTCCAAGTTGACTGTATAAACGACACGATCGTGTACCATGTTGTACTGCTTACTTACACTTAGAAATGGAAATAAGCAAATGTTTAAAAAATTAAGCGAGCATTACACATAATAAACAAACATTGGGGTTTAATTTTACTAACGACATTCCTCGTAATTTGCATGTCAACATACAGAGTAAAGAAGTTTATAACAATAACATCACTCAGGTACAATGTTTTAATATTTATGACCTTAGTTCTAGATCCACATGATTGTTTATTTTATCAAGTGCTTTTGTTTGCTTTTATTATTGATACGTGTTGAATTATCGATCCAATTTAAAAAAATCTACGAATTTGAAATAGATGTAATCTTAATAAAGCATATGGTAATATTATAAAGTAAGTAAACAATTAATCTGCTGCCGTCTGAAGAATGCAACGTAAATTACGAAGCATTGAGTCGTCATTTGAATTGCAATCATTTGAATTACAATGTGCATTTGGCGCGAACAAATAGGAACAGTGTTCAGATAATAACTGTTTAGTAAGTAAGTAGTTATCTTGATTTTTTCGTTACAGAATTATGTGTATACATTTTTACATGGTTTTGCCCTGGAGAAGGCGGGACACCTTGAGTTAGGGCATTACATGATACATAATGCATAAATATAATCATTGACGTATGATGTAATGGGCCGGATGATGCATTAGGGAATATCAAAGTTACATAGAAGATGTCTAAAACTATATGGAAATGCTTCGAAAACGTCTGTTTTGATCTTCTTAGTATTTGTTTCCCTGAGCATTGGAAAGCATACAGTTTATTATACGAAATGAAAAACAGTTTCTTATACGAAATGAAAACGCTACGTCACTGCACTGGATCCAAACCCAGGTCCTTAGGGTTTGTGTTACCGACTCGCTAGTTGCCTGATCTTTCTGTAACTATGTGAAGAATTATTGTTTTCGTCGGTTGTTTTAACACCATATATGGGAGCTAAATTATCTCTGTAAGTTTTTGATCACCATAACTTATGACATAATATGACGTGAGGCTCGATAACACTCTGTCATACGTCATATCTGCTTTGATCTCTTCTTGCTTGACCTTTCCTTTAGCTGAAATGAAACGGAAACTCCGTGATAGCAAAGCGGGGCTTGTCTTTGGACGAAATGGGTGTGTGCAGGATGCCAGAACGAAATGAGAGTTGGACCAAGAGTAGAAATATTATAATTGCACCGAATTATATTGACGACATTGTAAATAATATGTATACTCAACAGATCATAAAAAGGTATTTGAGCGAAACGGATTGGCTGCTACTGCTAGTCAGGTTTCTTGACAATCAATCCTTGTTATTATCAATTAAATCAGAGCTCACCTACTGGAGTTAGATGACGAGTTAGCATAGACTTCATCGGATAAGCCACTAATTCTTTTTCAGACAATCCGTTTCTTTCGAGCACCGTTTTATCTTTTGTTGGGTGTCGTTTGCTTAAATTTGTTTCAATATAATTTTGATTCTTAGATATTTTTAAGTTGTTCGAATGCGGCTTTCGTGTTGCGAGATGTCATCATTTGATTCCGTCTTACATTGATAACAGATGGGATGTGTACATTCTGGCTGACATTGCGATGCAACTGCAAGAACACAGTGCATGGCTCAATATTGTCATTCGCATGCTGGACATCTGACCTGTAGGTCACTATGTCATTGTTGGCTCAAAATATGAGTAGTTTTCAATGGGGTTGTAGCTCACATCGCAATCTCGCTCCAAATCATTCACCAACGTCATGTGTAGCGTCTTTCAGTGGCGTCCACGTTGTCAAGCGCCAAGCGGAATGAATTAGTCTGGAAAGAGCGAAAACCTCGCGACACTGAATCAATTAAACTCTACATTTCACAGTTTGTAAAACATGTAACGCTTTGTTGTAATTGTTACTCTGCCCGCAATGATGACAAAATTGAATTTTTGACGTAAAGCCAAGTGTTCCTGATATTCGCTTGTAAGAGGTCGTTTGAGGAATCTGTGTAAAGCTTTTAACCGTAATCGCTGTAATTTATCTCAATTACTTGCCGGTATAAAGGGTGACGCCAAGGGTGGCGCCTGCTGCCCGAACATTGAATACACTTCTCAGGTATGATTGATTATCATACCTTGGAGCGTTTCAACGTAGTGTGGGCTTTTTGCGTTTATTTCACTTATTATTTCTGGCATGTTAACATCTCGGAACCGGTATGTCTTTGAATGCTACTCTTACTTATTCTGAAGAAAATTAATCTACCTATGGCGATGTTTTGACCATTAGGTATTTAAAAGCTAAAATTAATATCCCGTAATGTACTTTGTCGGTCGATTCGGATAGCTATCGGACACTTTACTGTACATCGTTAACAAATCAGTAATCTCAAGTTACTGAAGTCAAATCAGAAACTTAAATATAATATCCACTTTTCTTATTTTTCCATAGATTTGATTTTCATGGTTTGGCTTCATTGCTTTGTTTTGCCAACTAAAACTTGCGTCCTCCCTACCTTTTTTATTATTTTAGTGCTGTATTTTAAGTAGAACTATTCTGCAACTAGGCTAATGGCACCGGAAGAATGATAATGGTGATAGGGAGATCTGTTAGAGATTGTGTCAAGCCGGTTTCACATAAAGCGCGTTTCGCGTTTTTTTATTGACCTTTCACAAGTCTCCCTTCTGAACTTGTGATTGGTCGGTTAGAAAAAAGGCGAAACGCAAAACGCGAAACGCGCTTTATGTGAAACCGGCTTAAGGTGTATGGCGGAAAGGAGGCGGTCGTGTCCTATTAGTAGGGCACCTTCCTAGCATTTGCCTCTCGACGTAGGTCAAGTCCATAGCGTCACTGTGTGAGCCGAATTGCTCCGTCCTTCCTACCCTCTCATCATGTTTATTTCTCCGTTATCCTCCTCGCATATCTTGGTACCTTATCACTGCCACATGCTTTGGCAATGGCATTGTGACGCCAGCCAATTAGTCTGCTCTTGTCAACGCCAACGCGTATGCTTGACGAGACACGTGACTGGCGTGTCCGGGGATCGAACTCGCGTGCTGCGAGTGTCACGCGACGCCAGGAGAACGCACCACGCTCGGTGCGTAAAGGAACAAAAAACCAAGAGTTAATTGCTTGATTCTACTCTGCGATTGGCAGCTTGTTCGACACTATGGATTTCACCTGGTCAGTCAATACAGCATTATCAACACGACCCCCGAAAGTCGAACATGATCGAATAATTAAATTGATTTCATTTGAAACTGCGATTATTTTTGTAAAATTATGGACTTTGATTATTTGTGACATTGACAATTGATATCTTTCAAGCTCAGTCAAATTGAATTCCAAGATGTTTGTTTAAAATGTGCGTTTCCTTACACAGTCGTCATGAGCGGACGGTTTACAATTACATGCAAGAGCAGGTATCTTTGTTTTATTCCCAACTAATCGGTGCTTAATACTTGTGTTGGCACAGCTTGCAAGGTGCGACGGTGCGACGGATCACGCCAACATTGTTTTCATAGCGCCTTGCCTACTTCAATGCCGGGATAGGAATTCAGAACCTCGATGTAGATTTCATCCTGAGTTACACGCGAGGGGGGGGGGTATTTCCTGCCCTTTACATTGTCTCAGTTGACCATGATGTCTTGTATAGGGGCAAAACGGTTCCGTCTCGAGTGACACTTTTATCACTGGATGTGTGAATGATAATATAGTGCACCAAGTTTGTCACTGAAGTGAATCGAATCAACTAGAAACCTGTTGATGATTTGTTTTATATTTGAAAAGCAGTTGTACATAATTTTATTGCTCTTTTAGAATTTAATAGTTTTTTATTTTTAAAATTGACGATGTGTGATGTTTAGTTTTTGTATTTTTATGTGGAATGCCCAATTGTCACCCAATAAGAGTATTCTACCCCAGTGCAACACACTAAGTGTGGTGTACACTAAGTGTACACTAAGTTTAGTGTAGTTTCCACACTAAACATGTTCATAATCACAGCATTATCCTCCTCTACGACACAGTGGGTTGTTTACTCTCTGGGGACAAATTCTCTGGCAATCTTCTACGTGATGTCTTCGAGAATGCCGAACTTTTACGAAGTTAGAAACAAAAGTTTTGGAAAATATAGTGGCGATTTCCTAGTCGACAAATGTTCGAAGTTGCTGGAGAAAATGAACGATGAACTTCATCTCTCTGAATGCTCTGAAAATATGAATAATTTGTTTGTTCTGCAGAATATTGCATGATCAAAATACATTTGAATTGTTGTAGTGTTGTATAGTGTTTGATTTTCTTTCATTGAATTGCCCTCTTTTGAGTTTTGGGTCTGGGTATTGGGGAAACTTATTCGTGTACAGAAATTGAGCGATGAGTAATACTAATATTATTAGTTTGACGTTTGTCGGCAAGCTGTTTGTTGTATACGTCAGTATTCCAAAGAAATAAGTGGGAAAGGTTGCTGAGCTACGATATGTCATAACACACACGCAAAATAGCTATGAATTGAATTGAATTGAATTGAATTGAAAAATTCGCGGTTCTCCGTGGAAATAGATAGAGTAAACACGACTTACTTCGAAAATATAGTTCACTCAGAAAACGTAAAAAGTGAGTAAATAATAAATGAAATGAATTAGGTGAAGATTTCTAGTCCAATGGCGAAGAACGTTCCTCTCTGTTCGACTTCTTAGTCCTGGTGCTATGTTCGAAGCCTGCGATCCGACGTAGCCGCGCGTAGGTCTTCGGCCTCCGCATTTACATACTACTAAAACAATAATTACATCACGTTTTAAATAAACATTCGATTCAGCAAATACCTTGATACCAAAGCCATTCCTTGAGTAAAAACCAGCGCCCTTGAAATAAAATTCAAATTCGTTATTCACCTATATTTAGATTTAGATTTCCCTGTTAGATTTCAAACCTATAGCCTATATGTCTTACCTATAGGTAAGTGTCAAATCATTGCTCATTTTTATGAGAAAATTGTGTACGAATCGTATTGTGTACCTCTATCGAATCTCATATTGTAACAATTCTAGCATAACACTTCGTGCATTTTGGCGAACTAAACCAAAACATTGAACAATTTGTAAGAAATATAACTTTATATGCCTTGTTTAGCAATATCTTTCATTGGCCGACATCACTGCTTGAGATTCTATCGTGTTAGCTTGTAAAAGGTTGCACCCAGCTCTGGCCTATCGCCTGCCAACATCTTGCTACACATACTAATACATTGATGTGTATTCTGGATACAAAGCTCTGACTTATTTACATAGCAGCATGCACCAACCTCTGCCGACTTTCAGCACTTTTGCACTGCATGACGATTGTCGCTGCACTGTAGTTGTCGCTGCACCGTAGTTGACGCTGCACTGTAGTTGTCGCTGCACTGTAGTTGTCGCTGCACTGTAGTTGACGCTGCACTGTAGTTGACGCTGCACTGTAGTTGTCGCTGCCCTGTAGTTGACGCTGCACTGTAGTTGTCGCTGCACTGTAGTTGACGCTGCACTGTAGTTGTCGCTGCCCTGTAGTTGACGCTGCACTGTAGTTGTCGCTGCCCTGTAGTTGACGCTGATCATACGCTGAGGTTGACGCTGATCATACGCTGAGGTTGACGCTGAGCATACGCTGAGGTTGACGCTGAGCATACGCTGAGGTTGACGCTGATCATACGTTGAGGTTGACGCTGAGCATACGCTGAGGTTGACGCTGATCATACGCTGAGGGTGACGCTGAGCATACGCTGAGGTTGACGCTGAGCATACGCTGAGGTTGACGCTGATCATACGCTGAGGTTGACGCTGAGCATACGCTGAGGTTGACGCTGATCATACGCTGAGGTTGACGCTGATCATACGCTGAGGTTGACGCTGATCATACGCTGAGGTTGACGCTGAGCATACGCTGAGGTTGACGCTGAGCATACGCTGAGGTTGACGCTGAGCATACGCTGAGGTTGACGCTGAGCATACGCTGAGGTTGACGCTGAGCATACGCTGAGGTTGACGCTGAGCATACGCTGAGGTTGACGCTGAGCATACGCTGAGGTTGACGCTGAGCATACGCTGAGGTTGACGCTGAGGTTGACGCTGAGCATACGCTGAGGTTGACGCTGAGCATACGCTGAGCATACGCTGAGGTTGACGCTGAGCATACGCTGAGGTTGACGCTGAGCATACGCTGAGGTTGACGCTGAGCATACGCTGAGGTTGACGCTGAGCATACGCTGAGGTTGACGCTGAGCATACGCTGAGGTTGACGCTGAGGCTCATCTTTTAGAAGTACTTTACTTCTCGACCTCGTTGACGACAAATCCAACCGTGATGTTGTTTAAGATTCTGTGTTCTTGGATTTATGATGACACATTGGCGATGACATAGCATGGAAATCAATATCAAATATCAATTGTTTACTATCAATTTACGAGAATTAGGTTTTTCATTGAGCAATCGGGCGAGTGAAAACCTTGAAATTTCTCAAATTTTCTCTAGTTTCTCCAACTGTTTGGTCATCATTTCAATGATACACTGGACTATATTGAAATTATTTTGCATCAATTAGTGCAGCTGTAATATGCAATGCAGTGTGATGAAATGTGATGAATGGAAAGTTTATGCATAAAATAAGCAGGTTGAAGTATTCTGGTCAGTGATCTGCATAAAAGCAAGCAAGCAATGCTTGATTGCAGCTGTGGGAATGCAGCGCCTCCTATTATCAATTCTTATCATACAATATGGGATGCATTCCGCATTTCTGTAAGTCCTAGCATTTCATCTGTTTTATACGAATCCTACTTTTGGTCTTATACACATGCGTTTAGATATTGGATGATATTGGTCTTCTTTGGACTCACATACTGAACTGCGGTGACTTTCGCCGCAAGTTTGATTCATAAAATATGAACAACTAGAAGTGGGCTTACGTCACGAAGTCCTTATAGCTTGAATGCATTACCGTTGACTTCCATTGACACCGTGTCGTGGGTTGAACTTGAGCGAGGTATCGTTATCACTGTTGTGCTGATAATCGGCTACTTATTGCGATGATCGGTGTTTGCGATGGGATTATGATGGATTGACGCAGAGTTTAGATAGTCTTCAGCGAGGAACTGACACTAATGATCAAGAAAGAGATATATGAGTGGTTGAGTTCAGTTCAAGGTTCAGTTTATTTCATACATCAAACATAATAGACAGGTGAACATTAAAAACGCAGCAGATCAAGAAGAATCCATTATCGAATACAATTACTTCATAACCTGTTACATTGAATTATTTACGGAATTGCATTCTAGTTTTGCTCCATGCTCTCTGCTCTGCTATCTGTGTGCTTGTGACCAACTTGTGACGTACGAGTGGGATTCTGCCAGTCCTGGTCGCACTGTCACATGTGTTGTCTGCAGGCTATCTGTGTGCTTGTGACCAACTTGTGACGTACGAGTGGGATTCTGCCAGTCCTGGTCGCACTGTCACATGTGTTGTCTGCAGGCTATCTGTGTGCTTGTGACCAACTTGTGACGTACGAGTGGGATTCTGCCAGTCCTGGTCGCACTGTCACATGTGTTGTCTGCAGGCTATCTGTGTGCTTGTGACCAACTTGTGACGTACGAGTGGGATTCTGCCAGTCCTGGTCGCACTGTCACATGTGTTGTCTGCAGGCTATCTGTGTGCTTGTGACCAACTTGTGACGTACGAGTGGGATTCTGCCAGTCCTGGAGGCCAATTCTTGAGTTTTCGTGTTTTGAAACCATGTGTGGTTTCATTGTTTAAAACGTAAAAAAGTTGACAACTATTGCTTAGCCTTCAACTTTTTTACGTTTTAAACAATGAAACCACACATGGTTTCAAAACACGAAAACTCAAGAATTGGCCTCCTGGTCGCACTGTCACATGTGTTGTCTGCAGGCTATCTGTGTGCTTGTGACCAACTTGTGACGTACGAGTGGGATTCTGCCAGTCCTGGTCGCACTGTCACATGTGTTGTCTGCAGGCTATCTGTGTGCTTGTGACCAACTTGTGACGTACGAGTGGGATTCTGCCAGTCCTGGTCGCACTGTCACATGTGTTGTCTGCAGGCTATCTGTGTGCTTGTGACCAACTTGTGACGTACGAGTGGGATTCTGCCAGTCCTGGTCGCACTGTCACATGTGTTGTCTGCAGGCTATCTGTGTGCTTGTGACCAACTTGTGACGTACGAGTGGGATTCTGCCAGTCCTGGTCGCACTGTCACATGTGTTGTCTGCAGGCTATCTGTGTGCTTGTGACCAACTTGTGACGTACGAGTGGGATTCTGCCAGTCCTGGTCGCACTGTCACATGTGTTGTCTGCAGGCTATCTGTGTGCTTGTGACCAACTTGTGACGTACGAGTGGGATTCTGCCAGTCCTGGTCGCACTGTCACATGTGTTGTCTGCAGGCTATCTGTGTGCTTGTGACCAACTTGTGACGTACGAGTGGGATTCTGCCAGTCCTGGTCGCACTGTCACATGTGTTGTCTGCAGGCTATCTGTGTGCTTGTGACCAACTTGTGACGTACGAGTGGGATTCTGCCAGTCCTGGTCGCACTGTCACATGTGTTGTCTGCAGGCTATCTGTGTGCTTGTGACCAACTTGTGACGTACGAGTGGGATTCTGCCAGTCCTGGTCGCACTGTCACATGTGTTGTCTGCAGGCTATCTGTGTGCTTGTGACCAACTTGTGACGTACGAGTGGGATTCTGCCAGTCCTGGTCGCACTGTCACATGTGTTGTCTGCAGGCTATCTGTGTGCTTGTGACCAACTTGTGACGTACGAGTGGGATTCTGCCAGTCCTGGTCGCACTGTCACATGTGTTGTCTGCAGGCTATCTGTGTGCTTGTGACCAACTTGTGACGTACGAGTGGGATTCTGC
Organism: Leuctra nigra; assembly: GCA_934045905.1. NCBI lineage: Eukaryota > Metazoa > Arthropoda > Insecta > Plecoptera > Leuctridae > Leuctra > Leuctra nigra. The sequence continues at coordinate 5,873,325 of OW203763.1, forward strand.
CAGTCCTGGTCGCACTGTCACATGTGTTGTCTGCAGGCTATCTGTGTGCTTGTGACCAACTTGTGACGTACGAGTGGGATTCTGCCAGTCCTGGTCGCACTGTCACATGTGTTGTCTGCAGGCTATCTGTGTGCTTGTGACCAACTTGTGACGTACGAGTGGGATTCTGCCAGTCCTGGTCGCACTGTCACATGTGTTGTCTGCAGGCTATCTGTGTGCTTGTGACCAACTTGTGACGTACGAGTGGGATTCTGCCAGTCCTGGTCGCACTGTCACATGTGTTGTCTGCAGGCTATCTGTGTGCTTGTGACCAACTTGTGACGTACGAGTGGGATTCTGCCAGTCCTGGTCGCACTGTCACATGTGTTGTCTGCAGGCTATCTGTGTGCTTGTGACCAACTTGTGACGTACGAGTGGGATTCTGCCAGTCCTGGTCGCACTGTCACATGTGTTGTCTGCAGGCTATCTGTGTGCTTGTGACCAACTTGTGACGTACGAGTGGGATTCTGCCAGTCCTGGTCGCACTGTCACATGTGTTGTCTGCAGGCTATCTGTGTGCTTGTGACCAACTTGTGACGTACGAGTGGGATTCTGCCAGTCCTGGTCGCACTGTCACATGTGTTGTCTGCAGGCTATCTGTGTGCTTGTGACCAACTTGTGACGTACGAGTGGGATTCTGCCAGTCCTGGTCGCACTGTCACATGTGTTGTCTGCAGGCTATCTGTGTGCTTGTGACCAACTTGTGACGTACGAGTGGGATTCTGCCAGTCCTGGTCGCACTGTCACATGTGTTGTCTGCAGGCTATCTGTGTGCTTGTGACCAACTTGTGACGTACGAGTGGGATTCTGCCAGTCCTGGTCGCACTGTCACATGTGTTGTCTGCAGGCTATCTGTGTGCTTGTGACCAACTTGTGACGTACGAGTGGGATTCTGCCAGTCCTGGTCGCACTGTCACATGTGTTGTCTGCAGGCTATCTGTGTGCTTGTGACCAACTTGTGACGTACGAGTGGGATTCTGCCAGTCCTGGTCGCACTGTCACATGTGTTGTCTGCAGGCTATCTGTGTGCTTGTGACCAACTTGTGACGTACGAGTGGGATTCTGCCAGTCCTGGTCGCACTGTCACATGTGTTGTCTGCAGGCTATCTGTGTGCTTGTGACCAACTTGTGACGTACGAGTGGGATTCTGCCAGTCCTGGTCGCACTGTCACATGTGTTGTCTGCAGGCTATCTGTGTGCTTGTGACCAACTTGTGACGTACGAGTGGGATTCTGCCAGTCCTGGTCGCACTGTCACATGTGTTGTCTGCAGGCTATCTGTGTGCTTGTGACCAACTTGTGACGTACGAGTGGGATTCTGCCAGTCCTGGTCGCACTGTCACATGTGTTGTCTGCAGGCTATCTGTGTGCTTGTGACCAACTTGTGACGTACGAGTGGGATTCTGCCAGTCCTGGTCGCACTGTCACATGTGTTGTCTGCAGGCTATCTGTGTGCTTGTGACCAACTTGTGACGTACGAGTGGGATTCTGCCAGTCCTGGTCGCACTGTCACATGTGTTGTCTGCAGGCTATCTGTGTGCTTGTGACCAACTTGTGACGTACGAGTGGGATTCTGCCAGTCCTGGTCGCACTGTCACATGTGTTGTCTGCAGGCTATCTGTGTGCTTGTGACCAACTTGTGACGTACGAGTGGGATTCTGCCAGTCCTGGTCGCACTGTCACATGTGTTGTCTGCAGGCTATCTGTGTGCTTGTGACCAACTTGTGACGTACGAGTGGGATTCTGCCAGTCCTGGTCGCACTGTCACATGTGTTGTCTGCAGGCTATCTGTGTGCTTGTGACCAACTTGTGACGTACGAGTGGGATTCTGCCAGTCCTGGTCGCACTGTCACATGTGTTGTCTGCAGGCTATCTGTACTAGTAGTCCGCTTGTCAAAGTCGAGTATTATTAGTCTGACAGGCGTCATGGAATTGTACGACTTCATTCGACTCTCTCATTTTCTCGACATTCTTCCTGGAATCCTTTTTCATACATGCTATCACTCCTACGGGGATTAACACAGAACAAAACATATAAATAATTTAAATGATAATTTATATACCCACAATTTTTATTTGTGATGATTTTCATACCGGAGAACTGAATTACTTTTTGATGTTCTTGAAGATTTGGATGCAATTTACTTGAAACGTGGCTCTTGTTGCATATGTTTCTGTATCCCGATCAATCTTGTCATTTGAACTGCGAACAGGCGCTTGAAATTTTGGTTTAATTTCTGTAAATTGTCACAATAGAGGTAGGGCAACATAGTAGGCATCTTTTATTAAATTATTTGAAAGTTGCACCCGTTTGACTGTACCAAAACTGCAGCTAGATGCATGATGGTTAGTGATTATAAAGAACACTTGACACCTGCGTATATTCCTATTCCAGTTCAGTAATTCGACATCTCCCGTCACTCTTTGCCACTCCCACGATGTCCAATAGATTACTTTCATTCTGTCATTGACATGGTCACAAGCGAATATCTATACATTATTAATTTGATATCCAAAATGGCAATATGTAAAACCTTACTTTATGGTAAAACTCTTCAATGTAACATCGTCAACATCATGTCCGATCAATGTCAGTTTAATTCTGATGAAAATCTAGAATCTCATAATTCATTTTCATGCTTAATGTTCATTCATCAAAACGTCAATTTTATTTGTTGATGTGGTCGGTCGATTGTTCGAACGGAGGTGATAGAGCCCGCTATTGTTACTTCAGAAAGCAGAAGTGACCATCAATATGACATTGTTTCAAAACAAACTAATTACTGAAGTGGTGAACAATACTGAGATACTTGGTTACAAATCCATCCAAGTGATAGAAGACAAATTCTTTTAATAGCAAATAAATTAATTTAATGCAGTCTTATGATGGATTTGTAGGAGACCAATTGATCTTTTCTTGTAATTATCTATAATATTGACGGAGGTGATATGGGGGGGGGGTCACATGTCAGAAACATTTCGGGATCTGTAGAAAAGGCATACTGCATAGTGCTAGTAAAATGTTGCCATCAAATAAAGGGCTATAAAAGGCGATATAAATTATGGGAAGCACATGATTTGTCAATTGATAATACACACAATGAATTGAAGAATGTTCTTCTTTATAACCCTTATAAAACTTTATGATGACAGAATGGCATTTTCAACAATATTAATCACTAGTTATCGAGTGGGGCTATTGATTCTCATTGTATGTTTTTGTGAGAAGATAAAAGTCGTGCTTTTTGTCGGCATCTGGTAACCTTTATATACGAGTAGAGTTATGGATGGGCAATCTACTTTTTTGCTCTAAGTGTATGCTTTGCAATCGACGCTGAACTGAAATATTAATATGACACGTTGCAACTTGGCAAGTCTGCGACATCCATAAAATTGCATAAACCTCTCTGCAGTCAAATATTGATTGGCATCTTACAGCGTTGCTTAACAGTGTATTTGACTGTCAAGTCTAGGTGGAAGCAGTGGGTAGTGAGCTGTCATTGGTTACTTGCCGTCAAACCTCACTGTTTTTCAAGCCATATTTAAAAAGTACTTATACTAACACTTTTCAATACAAATTGTCCGCAAATTTCAAATAAACTCCATTCACTATAAGAATGGCAACCTTGAAATCTACTGTCAAGCCATAGATATTTAGCTCAAATTTGAATACGATTTTAATGACTGTATAATATCTGTAATGATAATTATAATGTGAATAAGTTGTTTCCAATACATTGCTGGATGACAATCAAATAAAAGGCTTAACTTTATGTTTCAAGGTTGCCATTCTTACAGTGAATGGACTCTAAACCTGCAATTTAAACTGCAGCTCCCGCTTTGTTACAACAGTTTTTGAAATTTTGACATTTCATGCTGATTTCATAGCTTAAAACCTTTTCCTTATGAAAAGCTACTGATACCTTGAAGTAGTTCTGACAGTTCCTAAAAGGAGGGAGTGGCTTGTCAAGATTCGAATTCCGAAAATTTGGAAGTGTCCTTTTATGAAGTTCTTCTTTCCTTGCCTAAGCGCGTCATTCGAACACAATTGTATTTCAATCGCAGGTTTTATTAAGTATCTTTTACTTTCTTTGAATTACCTACTTCAAAATTATACTTTATTTGCTCTTTAATCGCGTTCTCTTCTTAATCGAGTTCTTGTCAATACAATTTACTCCAAATACGACATTACTAGAACGTGTTCTATCAATAATGCAATTCTGCTAGCACAAGTTTTCTTTGAGCTCCCCCTTGTCTTGCCTGAACGTCTTGCCTGAACGTCTTGCCTGAACGTCTTGCCTGAACGTCTTGCTCTGGTTGCAGTGAGATGGGCCGCTACACCAAGGTGCTGTGGAAGGACGTGCAGGTCGGCGATCTCATCCACTTGTCCAACAACGAGGTCATCCCGGCCGACGTGCTGCTCCTGAGAACGAGCAACCCTAATGGTCTGGCATATCTGGACACATGCAATCTGGATGGAGAGACAAACCTCAAGCAGAGACAAGTGGCCAGAGGGTACTTAGAGAAAGTAAGTACACTCAAATTCAAATTTAGATTATTTTATTTCATTATTTTGCATTCTATTTCTAATTTCTCCTCTACCTATGTTGTTGTTTTCTTAGGACACACACATGGCTTATGTGAGTGACTCTAATTTTTTACCATTTGTAATCGTGCTTTATTTCTGTAGCACAGGGGTCGGCAACCTGCGGCTCCACCTGCGGAACATTCTGTGGTTCTAGAATGGCTCTTTATAATTTAAATAAAGATCTGGAATCGAAAAATTTGAAAATTTGATCAACTGGTTCATATTTTAGAGTCCCAGAAACACTTTTAAATGGTTGAAATTCTAAAAAAACGCCCTGTGGGGCAACAATGGAAGGTTATTTGATTCAATTTGTTCATTTTATAGTCCCAGAATTTCTTTTAAATTGTTGAAATTCTAAAGAAAGTAGTACACATAATTTCATTTATTATTTTCGGTGTATTATATTTGATTGCCTCTACTGCGGCTCCCATTATTATCTACTTTATTAATTTTTTGGAAATTGGCTCCTTCACCAAAAAAGGTTGCCGACCCCTGCTGTAGCAGAAAATAATACCATTATCGAGTTATTTGTTTTTTGTATGTATGGTGTTGGAGAGATAATAAATAAAACATTTTTGAAACAATCCAAGTAACAATTATTTTTAGGAAAGCCAAAACGAATGTGGAATAATTGTACTCATATGAAACAGACCAAACCACCATTTTAATCATTACTGATAACATGAGTGAGGTGGTGTGCTATATTATTGCTGTCAGAAGAATGAAGGATTTCCATTTCAAAACTTAACAATTATAATTTTCAGTTCTCTCTCCTGCACATACATACATACATCAGTGGATATAGCAATTAAAATTGAGTTTGAAATTAAAGCTGATAACTGTACAGAAGATGTACAGACCTGATGGTAATAACTGGCGAGACTTCCGCTTGCAGCAAGACATCTTCGAGCCGAGCCAGTTTGTGTCTGTGGTGGAAGTGGATCGCCCCACTACCAAGATCTACCGGTTTCACGGTGCTATCATCCATCCCAGTGGCGAGAGAGTATCGGTGAACACGGACAGTCTGCTCCTCCGAGAATGCATGCTCAAAAACACAGACTTTGTGGAGGGCATTGTCGTCTACGCAGGTGTGTAACTTATTGAATGTCCGATACATTCTCTGCTCTCTGTTTCTCAAAAGACAGAAACATAAGCCTCCAAACTGTCTTGTCGTCTCATAGGAACTTACCCCCATAGTAGGTACCTACCTCTGCTATTTGAGAGATTAGCCGATTGATCGCAAATATTGCCACTGATTTTAGTTTGGCTTGAAAGCTTAAATTTTCTTCTTAACGTTACGTTTCTAGTTTCAAGAAGTCTGTCCAAATAATTTTATTTTGACTGTTATTTGCTTGCCAGGTCACGAGACAAAGGCCATGCTGAACAACGGCGGTCCACGCTACAAGCGCTCCACACTGGAACGCCAGATGAACATCGATGTGATCTGGTGTGTGGTGATCTTGCTGGTGCTGTGCGTGGTGGGTGCCTTCGGGTGCAAGCTGTGGCTGTCTTCTTACGAGGGCCTTGTCGTGCCCTTCATTCCATATGCATCTGATCCCATCGTAGAGGGCATGCTCAGCTTCTGGACCTTTGTCATCATACTGCAGGTTGGTTTCGCGGACTAAACCTTGTCATAACAATACCTTCAACACAGTACAAATAATTATAATACTGGTTGGACTTACTCACATTAAGCATTTATGGAATATTATCAGTGTAGGTACTGAGTACTTATAGATTAATATTAGTTTAATTTTTGTAAGTAAGTTGAAGTACGTGAAAATCTAACATATGATTATCGTTAACTGACCATGATTATAAATATCAAATGAATACTAATCATTAATACAATTCAAAAACATTGTACAATTGGCACATATTCAAATAGGTTTTATTCAGAGTGAAACTGTCCAATTGATTACCCAATCATAGAGATATTGTCATCATTATTGAATAAAATTGTCGTTTTTCATTTGTACACATTTTGTATACCTTTCTATGACTCCATGACTGAACCTCTCCGAGTCCAAGTACGATAGTTACCGAGTGAGTAATGATGTGCGGTACACAGGTGATGATCCCGCTCTCGCTCTATGTCACCATGGAGATGGCGAAGCTGCTCCAAGTGTACCACATCCACAACGACATCGGCATGTACGACCCCGAGACCAACAAGCGTGTCGAGTGTCGTGCCCTCAACATCCCCGAGCAGCTGGGACAAGTAGAGTACATCTTCTCGGACAAGACTGGCACACTCACCGAGAACAAAATGGTGTTCCGCCGCTGCACCATTGCTGGCGTGGACTATAACCATCCACCGCCAGCAAATGCGCAGGTAATCAATAATCTTACATTGGAGATCTGAAGATCAAAATAAGTCAAAAGAAAGTTGTTGACTCATGTTGCCCTGTTATTTAACACCACTGTCAATAATGCTGTTAATAGTGCACATGCATTATATATTACAACATATACATAAAGGTAACTAGTATATAATTAGTATTTACGTCATTATTTGTAAAACTACAGCACCTTATCAGCTTATTGAGAAACTTTTTGTTATTTCAGGTGCAGTGCAATATTGCAATGTATATACCGGGTGGCGCAAAAAAAAGCACAATGGACGAGACATCACTGTAACAAAAATACTGAAACATCAGGCTGTAGATTGCACATAATATATACTACAACATAATAAAGTTTAATGTGTATAAGTTAAAAAACTGAACTTTTGTGGGAAACAAGTTACATCAGTTCGAATTTGGTTGTCGAAAAATCGATTATACGTATCTCAAATAGCCAGGGCGTGTTTAGAAATCGTGCATTGGTTGGGACACTATTTTTTTTAAACTACGCATGATTACTAGTTGAAAATTTCAAATTTTATGCTAAATATAATGCCATTGTTTGTGTAAAAATTTCAATAAATTTGAATCAATAGACCGAAAGTTATCAGCTTAAAAGAAGAATTTACGGGAGAAAATTTCACGTTCTGAAATTACCTTGAGTAAGAAAACTTTAGAAGTGATATTATTCTGTTTTTAGTTTCAACTTCAAGACACCATAACTTTCGTTCAATTAATCCAAATGTATTGAAATTTTTACATAATTGATAGCAATATGTTTTGTATAAAATTTAATATTTTCTGCTTGGTATCGTAAGCAGTTTGAACAAACAGCGTCCCGGCTAATGGACGTTTTCTGTATGCGGGCTATTTAAGCTCCGGATAATTGATTTTTCGACAACCAAATTCGAACAGCTGTATTTTTTTTCTACATAAGTAATGTTTTTCAAACTTTCACACATTAAACCTAAGTATGTTGATTATATTATGTGCAATGTTCAGCCCGATGTGTGCAGTATTCTCGTCACAGTTATGTCTCGCCCATTGTGCGTTTTTTTTTTGCGCCACCCGGTATAAGTATTTGCAGTTCCAAGCAAAGTATTCTCTGTCTAATGGAGAGGTTTGCTAGTTTAACTTAAAACAAATCATCTCAAACATGAGACTTTAAACAAAATTCCTCTGTGACTTGGGAGAGAATACTAACCCACGGCAGGCTTGATAGACCTCGGGCATGGAAAATACCTGAGTGTGAATTTGATTCTAGAATCTGCGTGGACTGAACACGAGCTCCCCGATGCCCCTGCTGGTGAACCAACAGCTGCAGGAAGAACTGACGGAGGCAAAGCTGTTGAGCATTCACTCGCAGCGTGTGCAAGAGTTCCTACTAGTGCTGGCGTTATGTAACACTGTAGTGGTCGCCAGACATCCTCATCATGACATGGTACGTAATACAACCTGTCCAGCATTCACTCTCAATATCCATTTACACATTTGTAAATGACCTGGATTTAATTATGGCCCCCAAATTTACTTATCACTTCAATGTCACAAACACCTTTCTAACATAATATATACGAAATAATAAAAATATATTTTATCAATAGAATGCCTGGAACTAGTCATACTCTATGCATATTTTATGTAGGTATGTTGTTCTTGTTTGGAATGGTAACCAACTGATTGTACTCTCCCAAACATGTACATCATATCCAGCCCAGCACAGCACACTGTAACGTTGTATGTGTTTGCAGATGAATTCAAGTGGAGTGATTGAGAATCCACCGTGCTTCACCCCGACGGTGAGACCTTCCCCCAAGATTCCCTCGGTGGAAACCGACCGGTACACTCGACTGGCAGAGTCTTCTCGATCCAACAGCCCCTCCCCCCCAGGTCAGGGGGACCAAGGGGGGGCAGGGGACGCCGGCCCAGACCAGCTCAATCATGTAAAGTAGACCAGACTAGCTTAAAGTCGGGTCCACATAAACCATTTTTGCGACTTGTGATTGGTTAATAGAAAAAAACGGAAAATGCAAAACACAAAAAGGGTCTATGTGTACCCGGCTTAACAGTTTTCCATGGAGTTGACTTGACAATATGATCACGCTTTTATTGGTGTTTTTTTTTTCGAAAGAAGCATTTTCTATATAATTTCCTGATCAAAGCATAGGATCAAAGTGGTTTTTTGGTGTAAAATTGGAAATGATTAAATATTTACTTCCCTCGCTATCTTCAAAATGTTCCCCCCTCCCACAAAAAGTATATATTTTGGACCAAAATATTTGTTGTGGAGGCCATTTGAACTCTTAATGTCAACTCAGATTTCTTGACCTGCTAATATGTCGAGATACTTAGAAATCGGTTACGTAGGTCTTTTAGCAACAATCTAGCCTATCTGGCTGCATTAAATAGAATAGAATATGATGAGTCTAATCTACTTATGATTATCATATGGGCATTTGTGCAAATTTAAAAATAAATGATAATTGGCTTGACAATTTGCTGCAATCAATAACAATAATTGCAAGACAAGAAACAATATTACTATGTATTGCTTGCAGTCGAGCACTAAGGGGCAAGTAAAACGCCTGAACGTGCCCACACTCCTACTCGTCGGCAGCAAGCGCGTGGCAGCCAAAGTGTCATCACCCTCGCAGCGCGAACTCAAGCCCATCTACGAGGCAGAAAGCCCCGACGAGCTGGCGTTAGTCCACGCTGCTCACAGCTACGGCATGCAACTGATGAAGCACACGCCGCAACTGGCGGCAGTCCTCACGCCGGGCGAGGGACTGGTCGATCATGAGATCTTGCAAGTTCTTCCGTTTGACTCTACGCGCAAGTGCATGAGTGTGGTCGTCAGGCATCCAGTCACGCGGGCCATCACGCTCTACTGTAAAGGTACAAAAGCTAAAAGACTAGTTATTATTAGTAGCATTTAATACACAGAATTAATTAATCCCAAGATTTGCATGGCAAAATGTCATTTCCAGTGCAATATATAGAACCCACCTGTATAATCTATCTAGCGATAAAGCCTGACAGGCCCACAGCTGTCTAGTGTGTAGTGACTAGTGTCTGTTTAGTGACTATCATAAATGTATGTGTGTTCGAGAAGGCTGTGGGTGGTGTGACGTCACGCAAAGTCGTTTGAAGTGCGCACTGCGCATGCGTTAAAGCCTGCCAAGTTAAATACCCCACCTCACCAACAGATGGCTCTTGACTTTCTTAAATGGCCTATTATATAATAATTAATAAAGATAGTGATGTTTACTGTATATTAATTATTCATTAATGCCAAAATTAAGTAAAAATTTACCTTACGTTAACCTACGTTACCCAACAATGCCCAAATGGATAATAATGACATTTAGGTCCAGGCTATGAGTTTGGAGTCAGATGTGTACATTTTCCATCCAGCATTATTTTAGTGATAATTGTTAAATTCTTGAGCACTGAGCAGTATACATTAAATGAAATTACCAAGGTTTTGATTTCAGTCTTCCGTTTCCTTGGAAAAGTATGAGTTTAATTTTGGTTTGAGGGTAAACGTATTATGTTTATCAAACCTTGTTGAAAATGGTACATTGTTCCTGTATAAACCTGATCTCATTTGCTAGGAGCCGACTCGACGATCATTGCCCAGCTGAGCCCGACTGAAGACGCGGAGAGTGCACAACTCGTGTCGCGCACGCAGCAACATCTGAACGCCTATGCGCGACAAGGTCTGCGCGTGCTCGTCATGGCAAAGCGCTCGCTCACGGAGACCGAGTTCAACGAGTGGCAGAAGTTACACGAGGAGGGGGAGCTGGCACACGACAACCACGAGAGACGGAAACTGCAATCGTACGCAGCCATCGAGACTAAACTTGTACTTCTTGGTGAGATATGACTTTAAGTGGCCTTTTTTTATATAAAGGTGTTGAAAATGTTAAAATACAAAACAAGAAAAACATCACAAAACTGAATTCTTGACAACGAAAATTATGAGAACAGAGCCACTCACTTATCAGAGCTGGGTAAGTTACCAAAAAAATAGGAACGCGTTAAAGTTACGTTACTTTCCGAAAAAAAGGAACTAGTTAAAGTTAAAGTTCCTCAACTAATCAGAGGAACTGGAAGTTCCTTTTCAATGAAAAGTTACTTTGAAAGTTACTTAACCATTTTATTTCCGGAATGCAGCCAATTTGCTAAAACACAAATTCAGGCTGTAATTTTTGTGGAAAACAAAATTTTCAACGAAATTCCTCCCAGTAAGAAGTCTTGCATCTAATTCAACCCCCTCCCCCATGCCACGGCAGGGTTGGTCAAGTGCAAGTGAGAGGGCGAACTGGTGACGCACTAAGCATGAACGGCGTGATTGGAATGCGGTTTTGTGCAGGTGGCCTAAAATTCCTTATCAGAGAAAATCAGGTACATATTTGAGGGCGGAAATGGTGTAGTTTTGAATGTTGAGGGAAGGTACATTCTGCTCTAAAAGTAACTGCAAAAGGAACTTTTATAAATGTGAAAGTTCCACAACAAAAAGGAACTTTCCACGTTACTAAGTTACTTCTATCATAGCAGGAACGCGTTACTGTAAAAGTTAAAAAAAGTAACGCGTTACCGGTAACGCGTTACTTTCGTTAAGTTACTACCCAGCTCTGTCACTTATTATAGTTATCAATATGAATTAAATATAAGAATATCCCAAAAAATTTAAAATTAGCAAATGTCAGTGCATTCAAGAACCTGAACTGAATCTATAAAGCCAAGCAAGTTGTTATCTTGCCCGATTAATTATAGGTATCATCATTGCTTCGTCAGGGATTGTAAATGTGAGCTACACTGACGTAACTACAGTGCAAGCGACAAGACAATGGATGTACCATGGATGTCGGCACAGTGTGTGCTGGTTGTTGATATCAAATGAATGTTTTTATCAGGTGCCACCGGGATTGAGGATCGTCTGCAGGAAGGTGTCCCGGAGACCATTGCTGCGCTGATAAACGCTGGTATTGTCATATGGGTGTTGACGGGAGATAAGCCAGAGACTGCCATCAACGTGGCATATTCCGCCCGACTCTTCTCACCGCAGATGGAACTGTTGAAGTTGTTTGCTCGGTCCAAGGAGACAGCCGAAGCCACGATCATGTTCTACCTCACGGAGATTGAGGCAGAAAACTCGCCTGAGAGGTAAATACGAAAACAATCAGTTAGAGGTGGAAAAATCTGAGAATTTTAGTTAAGTTGTTATTAAACTTGTGATGATCTTAAAAATGCTTGCAGTGATATCTCTTATTGCCTCTCCCCCATATACCCACTTTCTACATACTTGAGAGCTTATCAACATTCAAACTGCTGATATTGTACACTGACCAGGATATCTTCTAGATTCCCCACTTCATTAGTACTATCAAAATAACAATAATTTGACAAAATAAATCTAGTGGAGCGGTCCTCCACCCAGCCAAGTCGTACACTCATACTCACTGAACATACCTTATAATGCCTAATATGCCTAATAAACTGAGGAGCAGACCAACCACTTTTACTGTAAGCAACAACATGGCATTTTCGGTCTATAGATCTCAAAATTGGGAAATCTCATATTGTTGCGAAATATCCTAATTTCGAGCTATGGCCCACCCCACCACAAATGTTTAATTTGGGAACAGTAGGTTATGTCATTTGCGAGCTAGTGGGCCGTGAAAATCGTGAAATTACACCCTTTTTAAGAGGTATCTGATTATTATTACCATTAATCTGATATCAGGAAACGTTGCTATCAGTATCACCACCACAGCCTAAACGGCTGAACCGATCGATATGAAATTTTTACCTGTTCACTTTTGGCGTCTGAGGTGCCTTTTGTTATTACTCGTTTCATGCCGCCATTTTGAAACCGGAAATTACGTCATATCTCGAAAATAGCTAAACCGATTGGTACGAAATTTACGGCAATTGCTTCAGACATTCATCTATATGAAATATCTATAGACAAAATGTAAATGTATTATTACTGAAACCGGAAATGACGTCATAAATATGAAAAATCGGACTTTAATAACCTCTTACTACCATAACTACATAATATTCAGAAGGCTTAATGATACATAACATTTATATCAATAAGTTCTAGGTGACAGTGATTTCAGCCGCCATTTTGATAACCGGAAGTGATGCCATATCTCGTAAACAGCTGGATCGATTGGAGCAATGCTTTCGCTTTTCTTCATGTAATATCATTTTAAGCATTATTTAGTACCAAACGCAACTTTTCGTGGTAACCAAATCAGAAATGGCTTATTTTTTAAAAGGAATTTATCTTTGTTGCTCCGATATGTGTTACAAGTGTGAGAATAATCTAAAAAAAGGAGTGATATCCCCATAAAAAACACTCTGTGTAAAAAAACAGCCAAGTCTCTTTCTTCAACTATAAAAAAAATAGAAGAAATCTAAAAATTCAACAGTCAGCACTGAAAAGTAGTGACACCAAAAAATTAGCCAAGTCAAAACTTAATTTTAAAAACCAAAATATACTTTGCGTATCGTTTTTTATGGCATAGATGTATAGATGTAGGTAGATTTTATGTATATGTTTAACATCGGCCTATACTTCTTAACTATCTATATGCATGATGCGCCAAGTATATTTAGGTTTTTAGAATTAAGTTTTGACTTGGCTTATTTTTGATATCATTACTTTTCAGTGCTGAATTTTTAGATTTCTTCTATTTTTTTTAGTTGAAGAGACTTGGCTGTTTTTTTACACATAGTGTTTTTTTTGGGGTAGACATTACATTAACAACTAGTTTTCAGGGAGTTTGACACAATATTTTGTTTCAACATGTAAACGTCCCAGTCCTACAATCAATGCAATATCAATGATACTTAATCATATAAAACATTTTTCTTGTTTATTTATGCATTTAGTCCTACTATGCAAAATATTAATTAGATTGTTCTCTATTGTATTGTTGGTAGGTATTTATTGAACATATCGTTAAGTAGAATAATAATGTGATTGGCTATACACTGTACCCATCGGTCCAGGGTGTTGCCTATAAGTGATTTTTTATACCAAGTCAAAGTAGTGACTTTCTAGGTGTTTTGATCTCTCCTTATTCTTCTTCTGCTTGACCTCACCATCCTTCCACTAGTCTGCGTTTCACTGCTAGTTGCTACCTTACTTTCAAACTTCTTGTCTTTCCCAATCTAATAACTCTGCCGCAGTTCGTACGTACTTGATGTTCATCTGTTGCATTTAATTCCAGTGTGGAGGGTGGCGTTTTCTCCCGCGCCACACTGCCGCAAGCTTCGCGCGTGATTCCACGCCGTACAGCGCGCAGTCGTGCTCTGGTAGTGGATGGCAAGACCCTAACGTGAGTGCGCACAACTTTAAACACATTTCACGTTGATCTCGCTCTTATTAGATGTAATCAGATTCATACTTGGCTGCGCAGCAACACATGTATGTTGTCTTCATTAAATGCACAATGTGCACAATTTATGCATTTGCATAAATATGTTTCAGGCTAGTGCCATCTGTAGTGAGAAAAATTATTTAAACGATAATATATAACAATTGTATTACTAGTTTTTCTTTTGCAATAAGTATGTAAATATCAGTCCTGTGTAAAGACTGTCAAACCATAGTATAAAGTATGTAGTGGCAAATGTATAGACTTATGCTGATACTAAAGTATGACTTGGGACATTGCCAAGGTTGAAATGTCTGGAGAAATTTCTTCTGGTGCATGGACATCTCATGATTGCATCAGAGTCAATGATATATTTACACTGACATAATATAAATAAGTTAATAATACTCAGTTGACAAAATGTTTATAAATGTCTTTATTATAATGTTGACTGGTTATTTACGTATTTATTATTTATTAAATGGATGAATGAATAATTGAACAAATATGGAGACTGGTCAGGGACAGACAAAGATGAGTTTAACATGGCCATGTATAGGCCGGCCCATGCTAGAGCGGGTTCATGTTTGCCTGTCACCGACCGCATAAACATACTCCTTTTCTCATGATGAGGTTTGACAAGTATTATTTCTTATTAATTTAGGAGTGGCATATGAAGTTAGCTGTATAGTATACTCAGACGATACCCATACATGTATTATGTACTTGTCCACGGGATGATAATAAAATAAAATACAATACAATACAGAATAACTTGATTGTATTATGTCCAGGTACATCTTGGATCGTCGGTCTAACCTGCAGAAGCCATTCCTTGCACTTGCTCAGGCTTGTAACGCGGTGTTGTGTTGCCGAGCGACGCCACTGCAGAAAGCCTTCATCGTGCGCACAGTGAAGACACAACTGAACAAACGCACTCTTGCCATTGGAGACGGAGCGAACGACGTATCCATGATTCAGACAGCAGACATAGGAGTGGGGATATCGGGACAGGAGGGCATGCAAGCAGTCATGGCGGCAGACTTTGCTTTGTCAAGGTTCAAATATCTGGAGAGATTTCTTCTGGTGCACGGTCATTGGTGCTACGATCGACTTGCCAGAATGGTGCTTTATTTCTTCTACAAAAATGCGGTTAGTACACCAACTTGGGTTAAGTGCTTATTGTTAATCTTTTAGTTAAGACGCTATGGAACACTCCAGGGATCTTTAAAGGGAAAATTAAGCAAATTAACCATAATATATTGCATAGACAATACAAGATAATTAACTTATAAAACTAAACATTGAAAATATTTCATGGCAATGACCATGTCATATTGTTGGCCTTTTCAGACCAATAAAATAATTCAATTATTGTGTTCAAAATTGAAGATTAATGTGATAAAATAATACTAGGTAGTAATGCATTAATATCAAAGTCTAAACATCCTTCCACTGGATATAATGATGCAGTTTGTGTTCCAGGGTATAGAGTAGTGTAACGGAGATGTTTACTCGAGGTGTAAGATAATGAATTGCGTGTTTTCTGCAGACGTTTGTGTTCCTCATCTTCTGGTACCAACTCTACTGTGGGTTTTCCGGAGCAGTCATGATCGACCAGATGTATCTGATGCTCTACAATTTACTCTTCACCTCTCTACCTCCCATTGCCATTGGTAAGACCTATTTTATAGCTTTTTGGACAGTGTTCAATGAAACTTATTATAGGTTAAAATGTAATGATAAAAATATAATAAAAATTATGATAAAACAACAAATATAAACATGCCTTGAACTAAAAATATTAGCATGCCATTGGTTTTTGCCCTCGCACATCCACAAACCTGATTTGATCCTGAAAAGTTGCTGGAGTTTGTGCAAGATGTTTCTCTAAGAGCTGTGTGTTGGTCTCTAGGTGTCTATGACAAGGATGTACCGGCAGAGATCCTGCTGTCTCAGCCCAGCCTCTACCGGCAAGGCAGGCTGGGTCTCGTCTACCAGCCACACTCCTTCTGGCTCACCATGGCCGACTCCATGTACCAAAGCATTGTGATATTCTTTGTCACTGAGGGCGTAAGTACTGATTGACTGTTAAAAGTCTCTTACTCTGGCAGAAGCTCCAAATAGATAGATTGATAGATTGGCTGAAATAGATTGTAATATTATCTGTATCAGATTCTGGATCTCCTAGTCTAATGTGTTGAACTGTTTCAGGCATACCATGACTCTGATGTGGGCATCTGGGAGTTTGGTACAACAATCACCACTGCCTGCATGTTTGTGATGCTCGCTCACGTGGCTATCGAAGTGCGATCATGGGTAAGTAACAGAGTTGGGTAAAACTGATATAGAATTATAATGCAACTTCTTTGAAACTTTTTCCTGAATCTTCAGTACTCATTTTTGTTTGATAGACCCACCATTACATTATATAAATTTAATTAAAGCTTAATACATTTAATGATGACATATCCCAATCTATGAAAATATCTGTTAATCCTAATCCTATAGCGTTCCGGAGTTTGAGTTGGACTACCGAACTTCTTAAGTGTGATGTTTGTGTAGCTTACCTCTTGGGGCAAATACTGGGATGGCTTCTCACTTAAAGGTCATAGTCACCTCATCTCTTTCCCACCTCTTATCCTTCTCATTTCTTCATTATCATCTCCCAATCATTCACCGATATGACAAGACCTAACTAGTAAATATTGATACCAATAAAATAAAATAAAATATGAGTTACATTCGGAAAAATACTATTTATGCATACGTCTCACGCATTTCGACTGACATGACTTCGTACTTCAGCGCTATTAACCTATATTCACTGGCAAGCCGCAGACATAATTTCATTGAATTCTGATTCCGTTTACTGTTGTTACACAGCATTAAATAAGTGTAATCAATTGATGCCCCGCCAAGTGTGAAATGGGGTCTTTAAATGATAACTTTTGAAAAAATAAGTTTTGAGGGAAAAATCAAATTTTTTGAAACTGGATTACCTAATTGCCCTGACTTAGCATGTAGCAACTTCAGCCTCTTTCACCACATTACAAAAGTTCCTAGGTGGTCAGCATTTTGATTATGATGTTTTGATGACAATAATGGACACAAATCACAACAGTGACCATCATTGTCATCAAAGCGCTGTCTGCCAAGGACAGAGTTATTGCATGGTTGTGCTGTTGAATGTTTTGATGTCTGTTCATGGTGCATGTTTCAGACTATCATCCATGTGGCATCTATCGTGGCCTCTCTGATGACGTACTATGCCTTCTCTATTGTCTACAACACCTTCTGTCTGCACTGCTTTGGCCTGCCAAGCAACTACTGGGTGGTGCAGAAGACCATGGGTTCGTCCACCTACTGGCTCGTTATCTTCCTGGCCGTCGTTTTAGCACTTCTTCCCAGGTAAACTTGATATACCAAAGTTCACATTTTCACCATCATTTTAACTGTACACGAGAAAAAAATATGGCAAGCTGGGCAATTTTTACCATTGGATGATATATATAGTAGGCTCCTTTCATATCTGTTAAAAGTATTTTGTAAAATAATAGCAAACTTGAGCGACCATCCTGTCAAAAGAGCATAATTATTAATTTGTATATTGAATATAGTAGCAAAGTCAAATTCCATGATTGCTTCCATCTAAGGCCAACTATATGTTCTTCCCACACTCTCCTCTCATATCACAATCATAACCATTAGTTTTAGTAAACTTGTTTTAGTTCTACTTGTAGTGTAGTAAAATCTAAAATATTGCTCATGTAGAGACAAAGAGCTCCAAAGTAAGATGTAAACTGGGGTATTCAGTGTAAAGGAATTGATTGTAGTGAGTGTTGTTGTAAGCTGTCTTGTGCTTAGGTTTGTGGTGCGCGGTCTGGAGCACTGTTTGTACCCCAACGACGCAACGCGCGCCATGCTGGACCGCCGAGCAGCCAACCAGCGAGGTGAGGACTTTCTGGTCTCATGGTCTCGCTCCACGAGCACCTCCTCCATATACAGGTAGAGCCAGAACAAACGTTAGCCTTGCCCACAGGGCCCCTATTTGAGAACTTTATTCTCGTGGAAAGGAAATGGAATTGGGACATTTCTCTTTTGTTTTCAATGTAAATCTTGCCTAAAAACAAATTACGAAATTCAGGATCCAATACCTTTCCATCGGAAATCGCTCGCAGAATAGGGGCCAAGTGTGACACTCCGACAGATAGTATTACCTCCTTTGCTCCAAAAAGATACAGGTAGTCCGAACAGACGTTAGCCCACAGATCTGACACTCCGACAGAAAATACCTCCTTGACCTCCATATAAGGAAGAGCCAGAACAAACAGTAATAACCCCACAAATATTCTGAAACAGTTTGCAGTAGCAGAGCCATTCAAATATTACGTAGAAAATTAAGTTCAGTGTTCAGTACTTTTTTTATATAGAATATTAATATTATTTTTATTGGAAATCAGGGTCTCTTATGCCCTTAGACTGAGTAACGTTAATTAATATCAATTGCATAAATTAACCGCATATAATTCCTACCAGCGATCAAACACTTTTTTCCATGGTTTATTTCAATTCATTGATGCCTAACCTCTTTTTTTTTATCTCGACTTCCCGTTTCTATTTTCTTTTTGCTCTACTTTTTGACTTCTTACCTTTCTTTTCTTGACATGAACCTAGTGTGATGTCTTCCCAGTGCAGTCTTCTCATTATTTTCTATTATTTAATCAACTAAATAACTAATTGTCTGTAGGACCAGTGATTATGCATCGAAGACCGTGACTGCCACGAGTTTGACAGTCGTCGGCTAGCGAATCGCACAGTTCGTATGGAGGTAGCTGTGGAAAAGATGGGGACCAAGATTGAAGCATATTCGTCCTCCGAAAGTCAACCCCAGAATATTTTTTTATTTAAGTAAATAAAAGGAATAACAAATTTCCTTTTTACCATGTTGACCTTCCAAAAGGAAATTCTTTTTACTGTCTTGCCATTTGTATTGTTGTCTTGTCATGAACAGGGTGAAGTGTTTTGCAAGACATTAGATGATAATAAAATATTAATATAAATACAGTTAGCTAAATGCAATCTCAATAGCAAGTGCAACTAGCAGTCACTAATTGCTACATACTTGCACAAGAACATTTGCCAGTGGGTTACAGTTTCTCAAGTAAGAGTATGGTTTATAATTGCGTTAAAGATGAATATTTAAAATAAAGTATATTTTATTGTACAGTCATTTGTCGAATGGAAGAATCTGTGTGCAGGTGGTTTGAGGATATTTTGGAAAACTCCCAGCTACATACATCAAATGGTTGTTCGTGGTTTTGTTAAACGAATTATTAAATAGTATGTTGTATCAAAGTTATTGAATATGCATAATTGTGCCTGCAGTAGCAAGCAAACCCTGTGATAAATTCATGTTTACTTTTCCAGTACACAAAGTACCAAAATAAAAAGCAGCCTAATATTCTGAGAAGCCACGTACTTAACATTGCTGTATTGCCTTGCCCTCACGTAAAGAATTGCATTAAGCTGTATCTCTCTGCCCATTTTGGGTCCAATCAGTTTTGTAATGTGAGTTGTCAATTATTACCTAATTAATGAGAGTGATTTCTTTAATTATTTCTACATTAAAAATGTCACGCTGCCGTCTGGGACACACTTGTTTGCAGCTGTTTTCACACAAAATAGTGATGCAAATAAAGCATTGTGCATCTATGAATTTAAACAAATGTGATCGTTATTGTGTGCTTCTTCCACATTGCTCTGAAAGCAAAATAGAATTATATAAATTATAATAGATAAGTATTTTCAGAATGAACTATGCATTGATGCAGCTTCGAAGAAGAAATCTCTGCGAAGGCAACCAATCCCCAAACTTAGCAATAATTTAAGTGCTTGCTGTCGAGTTATTGGATAAGATGTTGTATTTGAGAGGTATAGGAGAAAATGATCTCGAATGATAATTTTGACAATATTAACACTAGTTTGAGTGGTGCAAATGCCTTACTTGTAGACCATATCAACAAGGTGTGCTTTGAAGTAAAGAATTTCTATAAACATTTTGCCTCGAATATTTCATTTGACACCTTAAGGTCAACTTTTCGTGAAATATCCCCATATCCTGACGAGCAAATCCCAAAAGCTTAATTAAAATTTATTAGACCGAAGTGTGGAGTTCGTTGCATATTTGCAATGGTGAATGATGAGTCACGGTGCCATTGATGACGCTAGGGAATCAGAACGAAACTGAGCTAAGAGAAATGTAAACCAACATTTATTAGTTCGCAGCCAAATCGACATGTTTCTTTATAGGAAACCGGTCTGCGAACTAATGGAAGTCTGAGGTACTAGTAGAACATGGCTGCCATACTCCTACATTGGTCTAATCATGGAGCTAACCTACATACGTTTCGTTGGTCTTTGTGCGATCAACAAGTCATAGATTTAGAAAATCAATCATAATACTATTTTTTGGATGTGTCACTGGCGTTGTAATTTAAAGAATTTAGATTATCAAATTGACCAAAATTTGTGTTTAAATTGACTAAATTAAATTAAAATGCACTAAATTTGATAATGAAATTTAAAAATTTCTGGGCCTGCGTGGTCCGAATTCACGTGTTGCTGTGAGGCCCTACCTCAGACCCAAATCGGACCTGAGGTTATAATATTTTACCTTGTATTACTCTTATACCTAACCTAAAGATAATACGACAAAAATCAACAGCACTAAGCTGGATTTACAAAAATTGAACAAGTGTCAAATATTTAAAATGAACGCAAAAAGATGCATATATTTTTAAAGATGTTTGCGGTATAAGTAATTAAAAAAAGGGTGGCTCTAAAAACCATCCTGCGGTGTGAAATCCTGGGGAGGGGAGTGAAATATGAAGTTACGCCAATGGGTGGTATGAGGGGGGGGGGGGGGGGTGAGGGGGCAAATGTAAGCTCGCATAGGGCTTACGGCACTGGCCCTCAAGAGAGATTTTGTCTGTTCCACTTGGGATGAACTTCTCAAACTTCTTGCCAGTGTTGAAATGGGTTTTATATTCTTAATGGTCCTGTCCGGTCCGTCACTCCTCTCTGATCAGGTCCAATCTGTCCGCTGCTCGTCGAGTCGACTACTCGATTTGAACTTCTAATGGCAATAGAAATAAATATTGTGGAATAGTTGAAAACTTCATCGGCAAAACCGTAACTGAACAGCTATGTATGTAGGTATAACATGGAAGTTCAGATAAGAGAATTAAAATAGGCAATTGTGTGCTGCATTTATTGCTTGCTTCGTATACAAGTAACATTAGCTATATTGAAGTAAGACCCTTAACAACTATTTCTATTCAAGAAATATCATCCAATTGATGTTTTAATTTTAAAACAATTGAAATCCACTTGATATTTTAGATGCTGGGATATTCATGACTCTAAGAATATGAGGATGCTTGCAGGTGAAAGGAAGGAAGATCATCAAGGTATTGTAGGTAGACAATTCAAAATTCCATCTCCGATTCTTCCCAGAGTAGAAATATTTATTTTTCACAAAACATCGATTTTACAGAAGTCTATAAGAGTAAATTCTACTCCTGGATATTTTGTGTGAAAATATGGTAACATAAAGTAGGTAGGTACCTAAGTATAGATACCATTTACATTTATAATGGTACCTATATCTACAACGATTTACGAAAGCATTTGACCCTTTGCTCTTCAATATTTGAATTTCTTGTCATCATTCTATCTGGGAACTCGCCATCATATTATTTTGATGTGAAAAAGAGCAATTTTTTATTAACTAGGTACTATTTAATTTCTGTCACTTTACCTACTTTTGTGGCCAGCACAATTCTATAACTCTATTGATATTTTCGTCTTCTTTCGTTGCACGGCAATAACATCATACGCCAACTTTAAAACTTACAATGCAGGTATTACAATATCTGTATCATATCCACTTAACAGAATACCTAATTAGTTTACATTTGTATCATTTCACGTCTGTGATGCAATTCTAACAATAACACTTAATTCGTACTGAAATTCATTTGACCATTACTGAAAATATATTATAGTAAACAGTTAGTAATTACGAAAGTTTCAAAATAGTTGTTAATCTTATATTATTGTCGCATGTTTATCTATTTTCTCACATGTATTATCAGAATGAACAAATTATTTTCTTTTGAGCGATGTAACTACTTCAAATTTGTTTTCAGCTTTGATTGGAAGTACCTA
This sequence comes from Leuctra nigra, assembly GCA_934045905.1. Taxonomy (NCBI): domain Eukaryota; kingdom Metazoa; phylum Arthropoda; class Insecta; order Plecoptera; family Leuctridae; genus Leuctra; species Leuctra nigra. The sequence continues at coordinate 5,895,925 of OW203763.1, forward strand.
TTGATAATAACCATCAATTCGAATAGGAAAAGAAATATCTGACTTGGAACATAGTAGTAGTATTTTGTGCGCAAATACATTTGTTACCTATTTTATAACAATACCCGCACACATACTCAAAGTTTGTGAATAGGTACTACCTACTTAAAGTACAACAATTATGAAAGTCATGGGAGATTGGATTAGGGCTCTAAATGCCATATTGAAAATGCCAGTAACAATCGGTGTTTCTCTGCAACATTTAAATAATTGTAATAATCATTTTAATTATTCAATAATAATAATAATTAATAATACCTATCCAATAAATAAATAATAAGTAATAATAATAATAAATAATATTATTATTAATAATAATAATAATAATAAGCAACGTTTTGTTTGAAACAAATGTTATTCATTCAGCATATAATTCCGACGCAAATATTTTGATGTAATTTGAGACCACGCGTAATGCATTTCAAGGAGGGTGTATACTCGTATATTATATTTGCTCGTCACTCATACTTTCATAAATTAATTTACGAACATAGAGAGTCAGAGCTTTGTATAGCATATAAAGAGTAATCTACAAACCCCCAGTTGAAGGCGTAAATCCGAGCGTAAATCTAAACAAAATGTAAATCTATAGAATTCAGTTATCCAATAGTGGGTGACCCCGGTTTCAGATTACGTAAATTAAATTATAGTTGTATCAGAAATATTGTGCTGAATAATTATGATAGAATTTTTAGCGAAAATCCTGTTTTGACTGTCAATTTTCCAATTAACAATGATGGTGGCGAAAGCTTTACATCGATCTCCCAGGACTTCTAGTACTTTTAGTACTTTAAGAAATGGTATAACACGGAAACAAGGATATTGAGCAAATATAATATCATTAGAGTTTCGCTAATATAATACATTCGTTTCCTGGTCGACACATTATAATTTCAAACTATTTAGGAGGCATCCTGCAATGACACAATCATCATCTGAACTCAAAATATATGTGTAGGTTTAGAGGTGTTGAGGTTTTCAGGATTAGTTGTTCAGGGTGGTACACCTTTTTGTACACCTTGTACACCTTTTTGTATTATTACGAATAAAATGCTTCTGTTCTATTCTATTCTATTCTATTCTATTCTAATATAAAAGAATTGTACCCTTGAAAATCACTGAAACTGAAATTTGCAATGAAGAAAATTAACCGATGGAGAAATATGTGTATACATTGAGTGAAGTGTGGAGAGTATTGGGAGAGATGAAGAGTGGAAAAGCACCAAAAGTGTGAATGAGATGAGAAATGTCAAACTACTGGCTGAATAGAAGTGTGGTTGTTGCGAATTATAAGAGCAGTTTGGGAGCAGACACGCTTTCCATGTGATGTGAATATAGGTGATAACAATCGAAGCAGCAGTTCGAGAGGAGTAACACATGCACCTAAAGACCGATGTATTTATTGGATACCACGGTTGTGGCGGCAGTAGATATAGAACTTCAATCTCTGTAACGCCATTGAAAAAAATCACTTATATACCTACACGTGTATCACTTATGTATGCGCAATGTCAAAACGTGTATGATAACATTGTGGGAGTTAAGATTAAAGAGAGATGTGGAGCAGAAATTGAGGGAAGTTAATTGAAAGAAGAAAACGTGTAAGTACCTACGAGATACATTCTCGTGCATACGAACTACATAACTGGACCTACACTTCCCCCCACCCCAACGAACTAGTGAATGTTGAGTTGGCAAAATAGTTTGACAATTATTGTGTGTAAATTAAGAATTGAGACAAGGAAGTGTATTGCCTCCTATTTTCTTTGCAATTACTAATTGTCATGGACGATACTGGGAGAAGTGAGCAAACCAATTATGAGGATTGTCTACAAATACTCTCTGCAGATTATAAGTAGTTTACTGATTTTTTTACTGACTTGATTTATACTTGGTTTTGAGTCTTGATGAAGTTTTGTCAACCATGAATGAATAAACAAACAAACAATACAAACATAGTACCGTGGGGAAGTAGAAGAAACAGCAACAAGTGATAATAGATAAGTGGAGCTTATAGAGAACTTTAAATTATCCACAATTCAGTGGGAAATGAAAGTTTGGTGTTTGAGGGAAAATCTGAAAATTTACAGAATCAAAAAAATATTTTGTTTGGAAGAGATTAACTGGAGCACAAATCCAAGTGGCGTAGGTTTGAGTAGTACCACCGGCGGTCGATCTTTTGAATTTGCAGTTGACATTAGCTCATTCACTCGCATGTCACCTGTAAAATCCACTAGGTACGTTTGCATTTCTGCCCGTAGTGGATTATGTATATAACAATTATTATTGTAATTGAGATTACAATAAAGGAAAATAATAATAATAACATATTATAATAATAATATAAATAGATAATAATGAGATAATATTATGATATTAATAAAGAGAAATTATAAAGATAATAATGAGAAATAGAAGTGTTTGTTATCAAAATGTCAATTTCAGCTATTATTTATGTCCCAATTTTTCTGGTCATTAGGGGTTATGAAAATGTCCAGGTAAATGATACCTCAATGTGTTCCTCACATTTCAGTTTCACATCGATATCCTTTCAAGCACGTCAACAGAAGACAAATGTTTGATCGATGTACAAACATATATTACAATACGTAACAAGTACTCACGAAAGTACATGCAAAGTAATACTCTATTACAGTAGGTACCAGTGTAGTATAACTAAGTCATGTATTTGATTATTCTTAATAATATTATAGATTGTTGGCAGATATACCAATATAGTTGCTCATCGCAAATAAATTTTACTTCAGTCTATTGTCAATCCTTAAGAATCAAATAAAAGAGGAGACTAAAATAATATTGTAGTTATTTGTGCGGACATAATGGACATTTAAGCGATATTATATGTATCGCCAATTACAACATAGGTTACTCCATGGATACGCCTAAACTACAATAATACAGTGGCGCGTTGTCATCTGCCACCATGTGCCACGCCACTGATTGTCATCTGAACTACGGATATCACAACTATCGCTTTCTACGAGTTATATAAGTACTACGCAAATTCTACGTAATCGTTCTATAATGTTACATAATTACTAAACATAATCTTCTAAATAAGTTATATAATTATAAGTATTTACTACATAAATGCTATATTATAATATTTTATGTACTTAGGTAATAAAGTACTCAAAATCCAAATAACCTTTGGTGCGACAGTCATGAATCAGGGTTAATAATAAAATCAAAATGCGGGTAAATAGTAAGAAACACCGATATCAAACCAGAGGTGTGCTATGCAGCGTAGGCAAAGACAGGGCCTAAGCAGAGTGTTCTTGCTTTCACATAAATGAAATGTTTTCACGAGCACCTGTAGATGCTGGCTCCAAAGAGCAACATCTCAATCGATCTTGATTGTGCAGCCTAGTTCAGCAGAACTTCCCCAAATTGTAACTACCGACAGCCAGTGCACCCCAATGGTCAAAACAACATGTCGACCAGACTGGTCAATAGCTACTGATGAAAACGACAGAGAATATTGTTGAGCTGGGAATGTTCGTTGTTTTGACCACTGTTTGCGTGTTTTTTTTTTTTTTTTTTTACTACGACGACTCCCAATATTTGTATATTACACAATTAACGACACATAAGTAGTACATCACTAGCTGAAGACACGATAGTTGACAGGAAAGTGGCATTATCATATTAGAGACATCTTGTTTGAATTTCCTTGTAAAAGCTTCGGATACGGACACCTTGATGCAGTCTGGACCACTAGGTTCGTGACTATGACATGTGACTATGTGACTATGTGACATGTGACAATGCCTATTACTATGACATTCAATGTGTTCCTCAAACATTCAAGTGCTTGGAATCGCTGATTGGTATCAAGTGACTGTCTTGCAACAAGAATCCGCCAGAGATGATCTCTCTCCATGATGTAGACAGATAGGCAATATTCCCGAACTTTCATTTTGATGTGAAACCTCACGCGATGCAACTGCAAAATCTATACGCAAAAGCTATGTATGATTGACATACATATTGTTATTGTGTCATTGTATTGCCATCCGAAGCATTGAAATCGTTTAACACTTGTTCGTATTGTATGAACACTGCATATGACCAAAGAAGATTGTATCAGATCATTTCTAATGAGGTCAACAGAAAATTGAAGTGTGTAATAATATTCCATAGGCAGTACGTAATAGGAAAATCTCGTTTCCCGTAGTCTTCTATATTTAAAATTAATTAAAGCTTTATACCACCCACACCCTTGATATTTTCACTGTTCTATCTCCGAACAACGTGTCTCTTTTGGAAGAGCTTGACATAGAATTATATTTAATGTTCAATCTCATCAAATGTCTAAATCAGTTTACCCAAAAATCAATTGAGTGACATACACATGATGTTAGATATTTTGAAATCTGCGTCTCCATGAATGAAATTTATACTTCGATTAAAAAGTTGTAATATAAATATTAAAATGCAGATTTTCCTTCTAGTCCTAATTGCGTGTATCTAACTTTGTTGATTGTCATCTTAGATGAACGCAATTCGATGTATTCATAACCGCCATCCCAATATTTTCAATATTTATGTCTCCTTATAAATGTGTTGAATTAAACTTGTGTCAGTGGTAAGTCGTTCTCATGATACTCAGTTCAGAGATACCATGCAAAATAAATTCAAACAACACTGATTACAAAATACTGAATAACTTACAGGAATGCCTTGGAAAAAAGTATGAGAATATACTATTCGATTCTGAAGGTATTCGTCGGTGTGACCCATATCCTAGATATCTAGGTGAAGCAAGATTTCACAACACTTGTTAAACAATTCTTTGCTACACACTTATATTGAACAGTATATAGAAATATAGACAATATATAGGTAATACAGACATTTTTAACATAGATAGACGATAATATCATAATGTTATAAAATAAGAATACTGGATCGGACTATGAACTGGATGAAACGAATATACCTACATGATAACATGAAATGAAAAGATCTTTCGAACTTTAAACCTTCCAGAATTTCAATTCAAATTAGGCTTATATTAATGTACCTAATCTGCCTATATCTACAAAATTTCAAATTAAGTAAGAGTTCGACTGTTTTAAAAATAAATGCTTTTAAGAATTACATCACGCATTTATAATTACAGATACTTCAATAAAAATTAACATTCTCATTTTACCTACTACAAAATAGCAACAACCCCAACAATTAATACCTATGTAGTTATTGAGTGTGCTACTACAATTATAGGAATTTTGGCGTGTACCAACGACATCCATCAGCACCGTCTTGTTTTCCAGCTACTTTTAATTCACATTCTCACATCTTCAAACGTCTTAATACTACCCGATGTCGTTGGAGCCACCATGGCAGAAGAGTGCTTCGATATCACAAATAAAAACACGGAGTCCCAGCTAGACTCTGTATAATAGGTAGGTACTAGGTTAAATAGTATTATTTCTGATGTTATGGCCATGTAGTACAGTATTCGAAATGTGTCTCGATCATCCCTACGCTTATACCATCCCGCCATACAACGGAGACATTTCCAATACTGTACAATATATATAGATTGTCGATGAAAGTTCTTATATAGCTTTCGTTTGTACCACTGCTTTTCATTTAATAAACTAAAATAAATGTGTAACCAGGAATCGTCACAATTTTTTTTCGCAGAGCAATTTACAATATTTTACTACTGACATTCTGCTAACAGTGGATTAGTGTTTCAGTTTCAATATGTGCATAGGACTTTTCAAAAAATACTAATAAATAATATGAACAATTTGTTACTCTTGTGTATTATTTGGTTTCCTTGATGGTTTCGATGCTTACCTTAAGAATATCATACAATATGTTTATAGCAACGTGCAAATACAACTTGTGTGGTTACACTCGTCGCAAAGGTGAGAAGGTCATTTTCATTTCCCAACCTTAGCGCCGAGATTGGACACACACAGAGTATGTACAAAGTTATGCTACTTATTTTATATTTTGTCGCAAGAAATAGACAATACATTATTTTTCCCATTCTAAACAATTTCAATAATCCCAAAGTTTGTCTAAAATTCTGAAAGAGTGTCATATTTTTATTTAGGGTACAATCGACTCTTATTAAAGTTATCAAGTACCAAAACAACAGTAGACGTTTTCGATATTCGATATATATTCCCCTCCCCCTCTCCGTCACAATCGCATGGATTGCACTGAAACATCACTCCGTACAGCTAAACGCAACCACTGTTCTCTCTTCATGTTTAAATAGATTCAACATCTTTCTATCAGACTCTGTCTCTCTTTTCAATCAGAAGGTAATATCCATATGAAGTAAAGAAACGTGATATTAATTTCTTTTCTGGTAGAAACTTATTTTTTTAACTCTTTCAACGTACGATATAAATAATAAAGCCTTAAGGAATGCTCCATTACATGCAACAGTTTAAGCCAACAATAAAATTGTTTCGTGTTAGTCATTTATCTAACAGGTACATTTTTACAGCGGGGTTATTCCTGATAAATTACATAATGTGAAGGTATATTATTTTACCTGTACCGATTGGTATTGGGATGGCTATTTTCGAAGAGGATGCCACATGGCGACGGGCTTGCGAAGAGATGAGACCATCTGGTTCCAATGTGAGAGAGCTTTTCCACTCGATTTGTTCCCAACGATCACGTGACCTATGGAGAAAGCTCGAGGAGCGCCAAAGTGCTCGGCGACTGTGATGCGTAACTGAACCGTCTAGGAATTCAAACATAGCCAAGATTAAAACTCTAGTCAACTTACTCTTACGGAAATATTAGACCAAGATCAAATTCAGAACTGTTCAGATCTGAATTTGTTGATCTGGGGCTATTATAGAAATTTCCGAAACGGTACACACATGAAGCTTCTTCTTTTTAGGATTATAAGCATACAAACAATTAACCTTTATTTTCATACTTATAATTACTTACTTACTAATTGTCAACTTACTGACTTGTGGGGACGGCAAAGAAAAGTACGCGGTCCTTCAAATCGCTTTTTTAAATTTTGTCTATACACTAATAAACTAACAAGTGCTATGAAATGAAACAATTCTTAGACTGTTTCGACCTTATTTCGATCCGCCACTTAGATCGAAATTATTATCTAGTAGAGCGGTCGCTCCACCCAGCCAAGTCGTGCTGTACACTCACACTCACTCAACATACCGTAATGCCTAATAAACTGAGGAGCAGACCAAACCTCTTTTACTATAAGCTATAACATGGCATTTTCGGCCTACTGGATCTCAAAATTGGGAAATCTCACATTGTTGCGAAATATCTTAATTTCGAGCTATGGCCCACCTGACACCAAATACCAAATTTGGGAACAATAGGTTATTCCATTTGCGAGATAGAGGGCCGTGATTGTGAAAACAGTGAAATTACACATCTGCTGATGATTCTTCAGATATCACGAAACGCCGCTGTCACCGCCACAGCCTAAACGGTTGAACCGATCGACTTGAAATTTTTACCACATGTGCACTGAGGTGCACTTGGCGTCTGAGGTGCCTTTTTATAAAACCAACCGGAAGCCGCCGTTTTGAAACCGGAAGTGGCGTCATATCTCAAAAACGGCTTGACCAATCGGATTGAAACTAGCACAAAATGATTTAGACGGTCATCTTTATGGAATATCAATAGTTGAAGTAGAAATGTACTATTACTGAAACCGGAGATGACGTCATAAAAATGAAGAATCAGACTTTCATCATCTCTTACTACAATAACTACATAATTCAGAAGGCTTATATTGATACAAAACATTTATAGATCTATAGGTGGCAGCAGCAGTAATTTCAGCCGCCATTTTGAAAACCGCAAGTGATGCCATATCCTGAAAACGGCTGAACCGATTGGAACGAAAATTTCGCTTTCTTCATGTATATCATCTTTAGCATTATTTAGTATTCTTAGTTACCAAACCGAAAATTGCTTATTTTTTTAAAGGAATTAGTCATTGTTGCTCCGATATGTGTTACACGTTGTGAGAATAATCTAAAAAAATGAGTGATATCCCCATAAAAAAACACTCCGTGTAAGAATACCAGCCAAGTCTCTTCAACTATAAAAAAAAAATCAAGTCCAAACTTAATTTTCAAAACCAAAATATACTTGGCGCATCGTTTTAAGGGCATTATAGGTATATTATATATATATATAGACGTACATTCTATTTTTGGCATACTTCTATGCTATTTATATACACGATGCGCCAAGTATATTTTGGTTTTTAAAATCAAGTTTTGATTTGGCCCATTTTTTGATATTACTTCTTTTCAGTGCTGGATTTTTAGATTTCTTCTATTTTTTATAGTTGAAGAGACTTGGCTGGTATTTTTACACGGAGTGTTTTTTATGGGTACTAAGTTACTAGAAATTTACCCTTAGAGCATGAGAGACATAAGGGTCAAGTATTTATGAGAACATATTTCCATGACTGTACATTACGACCTCTAGTGCGCCCTTAAATATGAAATACAGATATTTCTCCTTTGGGAGTCGAACCCAGGTCTTTGGGTGGGCGGTTTAGTACCGCCATGAAAATGAGGCAGTTCATGTTTGCAGCGATTTTGTTCCATATGAACTACACAAGATGTCTGAGATTAAAAGGTGGGCACCTCGGCATTTATTAAGTAGAAGGTGGGCACCTCGGCATTTATTGAGTAGAAGGTAGGCACCTCGGCATTTATTGAGTAGAAGGTAGGCACCTCGGCATTTATTAAGTAGAAGGTGGGCACCTCGGCATTTATTCAGTAGACGATGGGCACCTCAACATAATTAGGTATTAAGTGGGCACCTCGGCATCTATTGAGTAGAAGGTGGGCACCTCGGCAGTATTAAGAAGAAGGTGGGCACCTCGGCATTATTAAGTAGAAGGGGAGCACCTCGCCATCTATTGAGTAGAAGGTAGACTCTCCGGCTTTCAGTGAGTATTAGTATTAACTATTAATTCGTTTTCAACGTTTTGGAGAACGTACCAGATTACCGTATGTAGTAGGTACTCAGTTTGTGGCTTTATTGAGTTGACTGAGTTTCAATTGTGCTCTTGTATTTGACAATTTAAAACTTGATTGGTGTGAAAGGATGCCAGTATAATGAAAACAGCTAAAAAATAACCCTCGGAAGAATCGCTGGCGGCCCGTAACATGCCCCAAGCCTCTTGTTGACTAGAACATGCTAAATGCAGCATGCAGTTCAAAGTGATTCAGATAGATTGATGTAGATCGGAATAATAGATTGTCAAAGAAATTGCAGAATATTATCATTTGGAGATATTGTTTTAATCTCATGCACTTGCCATTATCATAATTATGAGTAGGTATGATACATGTTATTAACAACATACGTAGCTGAGCAATCCTTTGATAAATACTTATGATTATTGACTATATTTTTATTTTTCACAATATAAACCTATTTACCTATGTATACTACCTATGGTTTTACTGTAATTATTTTTTACTAAAATAGTTTTAGGTGGCATTTAAGATTTTATGATTAGTTTGTTTTATTGTTCTTAGACACATCTATGAATGGTTTAGTCGACGCAGAAATAACTGTATTATTGAATAAATGAACATTGCATTTACTAATTAAGTTATATGAGTCTTGTTTATTGATTATTAGCCAGTGTATTTAATTTGTGCACAAGAATTTGGCTTCATTAGTACATAAATATTTGCAGAAATGCATTTATAAACAAATGGTAAAGAATGCAAAATGTCTATTTTTGCAGCAAGAAGCACAGTAATAATACCTGGGACGTATTTACAATGCAACAAATACGTCCCTTCAACACTATGCGATATATCAATAACGAAGTTAACAGGTTGCGTTGTTCTTGTAATGTACAGAGATGTACATGTTGTGACGTCATGCATTGGTTGCCAACAGCAACCACAACTTGTTGGGAGCGGGGGGGGGGGGGGGGGGGGGGGAGGTGTCACTATAACTTTCTTCCTCTGGAAATATTAGCTGCATTTTCCTCGTCTTTCCTTTGTGCATGCTAGTCACGCCCAGGAAAACTTTTACGCATTTTATATGTTTTAAAAGAAATGAAAAGTGTGTCCTATGTGCCCATAACAACGGACAATAACGATCGTGGAACAAATATGCCAAAGATTTCAACAGGTAGCAATTGAAACACATCCATTCCTCATTACCATCTTTACGTTCACCATTCTTAATAATCATCTATTTCCAGATCGTTATACTCGATAAAATACAATTTAGCGGTGCGGTCACACCACCTAGCCAAGTCGTTTTACTACACTACTCACTATAGTGACAAGTACCTACTTTAAACAAAGCATTCAAATGGGGAATGGAAAAGATCACATTGGTTTGCAATGTTTTAAATTTGAGATATTCTCCATCCGGCAAACATACAAAAGTTCGCAGACTTAAAATTATATAGCCTCCTCTATTGCATAGTTCTGATTCACCTTAAAGAAATCTGGCTCAGTTTCTACCAAATAGCTGGACTAATGGAGCTGAAATTGCAACACGAATCCACATTATCCGCCTAATGATAATTAGCAATTATTATACTTTCAGCGCCATTTTGAAACTGGAATTGCTGTCATGTCTTGAAATCGGCTCAACGGATTGGAACAAAACTAGCTTCTCAATGGATGCAAACCATCATCTATATTAATTATCAATAGGACGATGCGAGTTTCCTACATAAGGAACCCGGAAATGACGTCAACAATGTTTAAAATATTACTAAATTCACTTTTTCATAAACAAATATTGTGTACCCAAGCATATTTAGAAGCCTTGGAATGAAATATGAACATATGCAAAATATTCAAGGTTCAAGATTGGTTTTCAACCGTCATTTTTAAAACCGAAAATGCATTATATCTTGATAACTGCTGGACGGTTCCATTCACAATGCACTTTAAATTACGCATTTTACGTATGACGTTTCAATTCAATTCCGTATTTAATAAATTCATGAATTCATTAATGTTAGGGGTTTACGGTGCGTCGACATCTTGGCTATGTTGCACTTCATTATCGAACTATTGTGAACATTTGAATGCAGTGATGAAAGGAACAATGTTGCCTTGATTCAAGATTGCATTGACTGTGAGACCATGAGGTTTAAATAGTACAGCTCCATGGTGAGACCACCATGGCGATGTTAATTCGAGTAACCATGAAGTTGCATCTCGATCGTTGAAGATACGCTTCAGTTGCATTGTGAATGGGCATTTATGCAATTATCATCAGTCTCATATGTTCTTGACCAAATAGGAAATATCCAAGTTTTTACAGTGATTAGCAATTTTCAATCCAATGTATTAACAATAAATCAAAGAAAATAGCATTGACATCCCCACCCATTGCATTGTTGACATCCCATATTGACATTGTTATTGACCAATATTGATGTCTCAAATTGACATCAGGAAAATTCATACTCGACTCTGAAATTGAGCAATAACAAAAGGGGCAAGTCTACAAATTAATTCAAAAATTATTTATTTAAAATAATAAAGGAGCATCGTTCTTAGTACAATTTACTTATAGAAACTGTTGATGTCTGGCCAATAAACTACTATATAGATCACGTAACAACGACAAGGAATCCTCTGATCCATTGTATAGGGCGGATAGCGGGTAACCCGTTTGATCGTTCTCCACGCCCCATCGCGTCATTTGCGTCAAGTCAAAGCACAGTCTGCGTGCACACTCTTGGAAAACAAAAACAGATTTCAATATTACCGTAGATTACAAATTAGTAGGCTATAGCTCCGTATTTGTTGATCACTGCCAACCAACTATTCCTTGCTTGCATGGAGAAAATCAGATCACGTTCGGCACCACTAACCCTTCTATGGGCCAGCATAGTTCTCTGTCAATTCTCCTTGTATATTATTTGTTTCTTATTTTATTTTGGTTTAATTGGAACTTAGTCACCGTACATATTTGATATTTGATACCCGCGATCGGCTATGCTTGGAATCACGTATGACGTATGAGTAACTGACTTGACAAAATCATCGTCTTATTGGTACCTACTTTATATCAGAATGTAACTACAGAGTAAATGAATGTGAATTATCACAATGATGGCGTAACCACAACGCTGCACCGCATTTGTCCAATTCTACATTCGATGGCCCAATTAGTTCCATTATTATTAGTGTTGAGCATCGATGTGAGCCGCAGAGACTAATGGACGGTTTTGCGTTATGCGTGTTACTTTTAATTTGTAATTTAATATACGCTCTCCGCTTTCCACTTTCCCTCGCTTGTGAACGCCTCATGAGCATCGTATTGTGACATCTCGTAACTCAAGCTTTAGGCATTTTTACAGGGGCATTTTACCCAGATTCAATTCTTCCTCGACATCAGTTTCAGAGTTTCCTTGTTCAGATGAATGTAATATGAGATGATTACCTGAAGTACATGTGGAGGAACACTGAATATCATTGCCTCATTGAAGATCGGACATCGTTCCCCTCGTTTCATGACAGTTCGCTTCTTATGCACTTTCTTGCCGTTCTGAAGCAAGTACACCTGAAACAGCCCACAAACAGCATTAGTCAGTTGTCTCGGAAACAAGTATCCAGGGAAGTAGCAAGAGCAGCTAATTCAAATGGTAATGAAATTGGAAAATGCCTTTGAAATCTACAATTTGCTGGTAGAGTTTGCTATGTTGTTTAATTTTCAGTGTCATCAAAGTTGCACAAAACATAGCAAACACCGTCAACTATCGGTTTTGAAGAAAACATCGTCAGAAATTGGATATAGCGAAAATAATTAAAATTAGCTACTATAATGCGCCCTCATGTTACAAATAATTGAGTAATGACAATTAACTAGCAGTTTTGTTACTCTCTATAATATATTATGTCAATTTAGAAATCTCAAATGTTTTCAGTGCGTTTTCATTACTAATTTTGTATAGAAATAGACAATCAAATTTGACGTTTACTAAACTTTGTCCTGATGATAAAATAGATTTAGTATTAATTAATCTTTGAGAACCCTTATTTCAGTTTAAAAAATCAAAATATCACTATTCAATAAAAACATGCTCCAGTTTCAGACATCAGAGAAACTACGTCGTCAGTTACAATATTTCAAAGTAAATTTAAACATGACGTTTTTTAATTTTATGTTTTCACTTTTCTGATATATTTTACTTTGATGTACATTTTGTAGTTTTATCTAATCCAGGGCCCTTTTGTTTGAATAAAATAAGATGAAAATGTTGACGAAAAATCTTGTTGTCGGAGTTATCCTTGTTTTGCACGCACCTTCACAAAGGATTCCATGGACGCTTGGTTATTTGGCAGTTTGAGATTCCTGGCTTTGACTACTACCAGTGTCAAGCGCTCAGCAGTGGGTAAGTAGCTCAGCGAGAACATCACCTCGCCATACTCAGAGTAACACTGCGAAACAACACAATCAGTCAATTCATGCCATTCACTTCCTGTTTACTTGCATTATTCACAGCCAGTACCTAGTTCGTGGCTAGGTACTACCTACTTTTCCAATTTATTGTACTGATGCGATTTAAATCAGAAACTGTTACAGATGTCTAGACTTCTAAAGACTTATTCGATTGGGATGATAGTTGGAATTAATTGAGTTGAGATATTACCAGGTGTGTTGTTTTTGTATTCTGTATGCTTTAACTTTGTTAATTTTAATACCGCCAGTTAATTAAAACTGAGTGAAAGCTGAGTGGTGAGGTGAGGGTCGTCTAATTCTCGGTAATATGGGGAATGGATATCTGTGCATACCTTACATACCATACATCGTCATGCACTCAGAAGGAATGTATACGAGGCAGAATTCCTGCCGTCTCTGGACTTACATGCCCAATTCAGTCGGTGATTCCGTTGTGTATTATCCGTCCAATATAATCGAGTCCTAATGAACATAACGCCACACGAGAGCTTTTCTCTCTACTTGTTCTTCCAGGCGTGAATGACGGTTCTGGCGAGATAAAATCGTGTATTCGACAGACCTGGCCCGTGTCGGTGAGCGTCAACCACGTGGTGACCGGCTGGCGCATGGCGATGTCGCTGAACCGCAGCTCTGCTTCCCCGATCAGCTTGCTGGCCTCCTCCTCGTTCGTGTAGACGTAGCAGGCGAGACTGCGTTGGCCGAACACCACCAGGTCACTTGGGAAGACGAACTTCTCGTTGTAGCTCGGACATGCAGACTTAGGATATACCTTCACAATCAGAGACAAACTTCAATTAATAGAGATACAATTGTGTGTGGTTTTTTTGAAGAACGACTCTGTCAAAACCAAATAAGAAAATAAGTTTGTCTAGATAATAATATCGAAAACGGAGTAAATATGAAAATATACAAATAATATAGTATAGCTAGAATTTTTCAGAAGTACGTAATTTTCCAAAAAAAATGAATTGTCTACTTCTGCTAAACTTAAGGCATGAATCTCACCCTAGTTTGCAGGTTAGTTGTCTTGTCTGGCAGTAGATAGATGCGTACAAATGTGTCCACTGGTGGCTTGGTAGGATCCTCTGTATCCACTAACTCCTTGGCTTCAATCACACTGACAGTCAGATCACCGCAGTCTCTGCATCACAAACAGAAAGATGGATTGTTCAAAAGTCAAAAGCTAGGTAGTAGACAAATAGGGGGAAAGGTCCATTTTTGTATTGAAAACAAATAAATATATATTTCAATTATGTTGCTTATTCGCCTGTCACGAATCGTTTTATGCAGACACTAGTACTCAATGAAACCAAGTCTACTCTGAAAGATTATCACGAATTACGAACTTAGATCCTTGGTAACTTAAGCCGGTTTCACATAACACGCGTTTCGCGTTTTGCGTTTCGCGTTTTTCTTTTTTTATAACGCCTAGAAGAGGCCGTCGAAAACAGAATGTTAATATACATTTATTATTATTGTTAGTAACAATGTGGGTGTTATTAGATATTATTAAATTGAATTATATGCACATGTAAGCAACTATTAACATTATAGTCTTATTTTATAGTTATTTTATAGTTTATTTTATAGTTTAAGTATAGTGACGTCATTTTCGCCACACGCGGTACTGAAAAAACCTTCCTACAATCGAGATAAGGTGGCTTAAAAATAAAACGCGTGCGGCGAAATTTTCGGTGGTTTTGATGGGTTAATAAAAAAAACGCGAAACGCGTGTTATGTAAAAGCGGCTTTACTCTACTGCATTGATTGCCACTAACCATCGAAGCTACTGAAAATGTCTGTATTCTACGTAACTCTAAGAACGAACTAGAGATATGAAGATATAAAACATAAATTAAATGCTTCACACTAAATATCATAAGAAACATCGATCTGTACCAGTACTTGGTTCTCTCGATTGAGAACCGGTCGAGTTTAGAGAAGTTGTCAATACCGCACCCCATCTGAAGTCATAAGAAATAATGTCTCGTTCCTTTCTCACCCATCATATTCGACTCCAACGCAGAGATATCCTGACACGTTTGGCTCGCTCAGATCACCCAGCACCACTGACGTGTCTGAGCACACCGACTCACAGCTCATGGCTCTGGCCAGCTGCGATGTGGAGAGCGAGACATCGGAACCGTCGAGAACAATCTCTTCCAAGATGTCGTCCACGGGAAGCGGCGGTGCCGCCTCGGTTGGCGTGGGGAACAAGGGGGCTGGAGCAGGGCGCAAGGGCTGGGGAGGAATCAGGGGGCTCGGAGACGATGGGGAAGACGGTACGCCACTGGGCATACGTACGTCACGGTCCACATAATCGAACCGTTTGAAAATACCGGTTTCCAAATGGACCTCGGAGTCGGAATTTACCTGGAAATAAAATGACTTGTGAAAAAGAATCTCTATCTGACGTTCCTGTCAACATTACAAGTAAACTGATGTCGAAATCATGACGCTTTTTAAATGTTCAAAATACAGAGTTTTTCTTTTTTGCTTCTGAAGAGGCTATAGTGCAATGATGAGAAATATATTATATGCGCTTCAGAAATGCCATGATTTAATCTTTGTCTGAACTGACTCCCACATACTTAATTGCACTGAAGAAGTACTCCAATGAGTAGTTCTATTGATATTATCGTATATCAAATATTGGCATCATTAATGGAATATTCTAAATGAGCGATGCCTCCTTCCTCTACATACTTAAATTCAGTGAACTGATGGTGTGTTCGGGTGCTATTTTACCAGGATTCCGTTGGCATTGTAGTGGCCAGTAGCCCGCGTCAGTCCCACTTTCTCTTCTCGAATAGAGAATATCCACGCCGCAGTCCAAGTCCAGAGTCCCATGAAGCGACATACGGCCAACAAAACTACCAGCATGACAGAACCCACTGCCAGCAGAGCTACTGCTGACTTAAACTCTCCCATCATCCTAGAACACAATATCACTGTATGATGCATTGCATATGGAACAGGTTCGTGATGGAAAAATATTTTAATTTTGTTAACATTTTCTGATTGTACATTTTCTGATTTTCTGATTGTCATTTGCAATAAAATAAATTAGAAGTGATGTTGTTCATTACAAAAGTTATAAGCACTCTTCGATAAGTTCAATTCAAGGCGCATAAAGATAGTTTTCTAACAGGAGAACAATATCCCACGGCTGTCACCATTTGTAATATTTCAAATAAATTACATTTCTGATCTTTATAATTTAGAATACAATGATCGTTATTCTTTATCAGGGAGATGAGCTTTAATATTATACATAATATATTCTTTTGTTTATTAACTACGCCTCTACTGTTATATATATTTTTATGATTTGTACAGTTATGTTTTAATTACCTTGCCACTGCTACAATTTGTTTATTTTGATTGTCACATATTAGGTAAATTCAATTCAATTTTCAATTCAATTCTTTATTTAAAATAAAACATGTTAAACAAATAAACCGTGCCACCCCAAGAGCAAATGCTATTATAGCGTGAAGATATTTAGGTTAGAGCTAAGTTAGGACGTCCTAAAATATTCGTCGAAAAAACTAGGAAAAAACGAATGCAGCAAATGATAGAGCTGGAGAGTTGTTCGATGGATTACATATTTATTTTAGTGCTCGTAGATACAGATAAATTCTTCACTTCCGATAATAAGTTTATATTATGTAAAACTATCCCCCAATTGGGATACCTCTACTATTATTTTTATTTTTATGATTAATATAGTAATGTTTTAATTACCTTGCCACTGCTACCACCTTTACCTTATCAATTACCTTGCCACCACTGATATGTTTATTTTTCGACATGGACGTCAAAATGATGCTAAATTCTTCTACCCGATTTCTTCTACTCAGTCTGCCTATTTGATGCAGTCAGTACATTAACAGAGCTTCTTGCAAAGCTCTCTGGAGTACACGAGCTTTGTATATTCCAGCCAAGACTTCATTTGTTATTCAGTAAGTAAACTTTGAAAGATACGTTTTTAATAATGCGTTTGTCTATACAGCTTAAAAAACTTGTTAAGGAGTATAATCACTTTATAAATATGTGCGTGAGCCCTATCTTTCAATATGGCGAGTGGAAAAAACTAATTTTACTAGTAAATTTTAGATTTAAACAATTTTTTGCCGATTTATTCTAACCAAATTCTAATATTATGATTATTAAACATTAAGGTATTTATAAGATGTTTATATATACACCTACCCGGAAGATTTTAAAAGTTAGACACCATAATTTAAATAATTTTCCTATACCTCCTGTGTTAAAAATTTCCTCATATTCTGTTGACATAAAATTGAAAACTCAATATAAGTCATGAGCTGCAAGTTATTCATCTTTGATATTTAAATATAGTTGACATGTTGGAAACATTAATAAATATGGTTAATTTCAATAAAAAATATTTTCAGGTTTGGACATTCGCTCTTCCCCCCTTAATAACTCTGCGATCTAAAATCCAAAATCCGTCTTTGGTTTCAATCACGGTGGGTTTCAATGTAGTGAAAATAAGACTCAAGATATTGTTTCCACTAGATGATTTTGTGTCTCTAGTTTACTTGTTTCTTGATGTTACCTAACAGATGTCTACTGTCCTTCGATTGAGTTCGGTCTCAAGAACGGAATATATAAGACTGAACACTTAAGCGTATCCTCTCAGTGCCTTGGAAGTATATTACATCAAAGAAAACGACGTTTGTGTTTACCTTTATCAATAGATACTTCAATAAAGATATATTTCCTTACGCTGAAAAATATATATGGATTGAAACTCATGGCAAATATGGATTTGTAAGTTTGTTTGTTATTCTTCCAGACAATGTAAAATTACTTTTTGTTTCGTAATGAGAACAATAATAATTGGTTGTTATTTGGGATGCAGTGATGTTCACAAAATCATATTCGGAAATTCTATGATAGTAAATTATGGAACCCAGCTCATTCTTACTTCCATGAATTCGCGAAAGTAGCAATTCCAGACGGGCCACTTCTTTCAAGATGGCTATTGGAAAGTTTATACATTCACTTATTTTGTTTTGACAGTTCGTGTTTCCAAGTGCAATGAGAATGGAGTCGAAACAATTCAAATTGGAATTTAGTTGCAAATTTACTTTTGTTGTCATAACAAACAACTAAAGCAGATATTTTTATACAAATGTTCCCTTTACAACCACCATTTACCTAGTACCACAATAGCCACCAGAGTGCAGTCGTTTTACTTGTTTTCAGCTATGAGGACAAACTATGTGTACCTATTACCTATTCCATATTTTACTGATTGTATACAAATTATCGTTCGAATGATGTCGTGGACGTTTTGAGTACGGACTTTTACTCAAAAACTGAGTACGGACTTGAGAACGGACTTTTATAACAATATGATTGATTATCGATCCTTCTAGTAATTTTTCATATTATTGTCAATGTTTAAATATACCTCAACTGCATATGACAGATCTCCTCTCCCCCCCCCCCCCCCCCCCACCGTCCCACCCCCTACCGTCATGCGAGTGACGAAGTGAATAATTCAATTGCATTATTAAATAAGCGGATTATTCCAGTGTAGTTCCTGGACTACTGGCGGTGACGTATATTGTGTTCTGTTCAACCATATAGTCAAAGAAATAATGGAGAGAGCAGATTCGAGCAGACGAAGACGTTGACTCTGTTAGGCGGTATACCCGGTATAAATGTCTATGGTATACCAGTGTTGAGTTTAGACTTTTTCATAAGTGATGGGGAGTGGGGGAGGATTCAGAATTTAAGGTCAGCACAATAAAGATCATCGAAACAGCCAAACACATGTGATTTGTCCGATGTATGGTTGGCCAAATGCTGTGTTTGCACGTGTAAATAAAGTGGTATATCCACGGATAAATTTCGGAGTGGAGGACAATTGTACGGTTTTTTTTAAGTTTGTAGTTATGATAATTAATTTGGGAGATTGGGGGAAAATATGACAAGTTTGATACGTTTTTAGTTTTGGTGAAATTTGGTGAAAAGATTCCCACCTCCCAAGTTCCTGACTATTTGTTCTCGAGAAATCCTTGAGTTGAGCTGCAAATGCTGGGGTTCATTTAGAAGTCAGGGAGGGATGCCGCTGCTTTAGACGAACAAGTCCTGCGTGCAGCCTGACAGCTCTCTCTCTGAATATGTTTATTTGCAGGACAATCTTTTTGTATTAAAGACTTCCTGTCATTAATTGTCAAAACAATTTGCACTGAGTTCATTTTAAACTCTTGTTTAGAGAAGGGTACAGGGGAAGAATAAGACAAGTCATATATTTCGTAGAATTCGAGAGAATATTTTGAAAGTGCACAGAAACATCTACCTACCTGACACCTCTATCTCATTTTCTACAAAAATGGACTTGAATCGTTCTTCCCCTGTACCCTTCAAGAATATGTTTCAAGTATACGATCAAGATGCGATCGGATGACGTCAAGTATAATATCAAAGTTATTGACGTTCAACGTTTTCAGCGTGAAAACTTCAGAACTTTCAGAACTACATTCACAGCAACATGACATAACTTTGCTTTAATCCGATTACTATGAGGACAAACCACTCTTAAAGCCTATTGGCGAGATGATAACAGTGACTGTACTTATTATCATCTAGCTACAAATTCCTAATTGATTGTAATATTACTTTCATAGAGATCTTATCTCCGGTAGTAATGGAATTGAACAAACTCTTCCACCACTCTAATTAGTTCCGGAGTCGAATGGGACAGGAGTAATGGAATTAATTTTACATACTGGTTCCATAATGAGTGCAATGTTTGGGATTAATCTTGGCTCGTAAAACTGTTTGCTCTGGGATAAGGTAATTTTCTGCAGCGAGGAAGATAAAATAACTAACTGTTCAACCACCTGTTACATCAGTAATTAGTTTCGCTATACTTCAAGTTTACAAAACCATTTGCCATTTTTCACTTAACCTCTAAAACCCATCATTTCCTTTATTCCTTTTAATGGAAACTGCGGAATATGGGAGCAAAATGATGCGCTCTATATCATACATATCTACATATCTTGTGGATATTTCACTGTAGATTAATGAAGACTGATTATCATTATTGAACGTTCAAGTTTTGTTTGGCCAAGTGTACCTACCTCAGAGGCCGGAATG
Source organism: Leuctra nigra (assembly GCA_934045905.1). Classification (NCBI taxonomy): domain Eukaryota; kingdom Metazoa; phylum Arthropoda; class Insecta; order Plecoptera; family Leuctridae; genus Leuctra; species Leuctra nigra. The sequence goes on from OW203763.1 coordinate 5,916,574, forward strand.
CCATTTCTATGATTCTTGAGGTGAGCTAAAAAAACTAGTAATTCTGCATTCACCCAATCATATTTGTAATGGTGATATGAATCATTGTGTAAGAGAATAATTCAATATAACTGTATTTGTTGACATCAGTGAAATAACAATTGATAGAGCTTGAATACACGAGTCCAAAAGTGTGAAAAGCAAAATTAAGAAAAAGGGCTTCCGGTATTTTACCTCTGAGGTACAGAATTATAATCTCAACATATTTTTAAATAAAACAGGCGACCAGAAAGGATAGAAAAATACGACATTTAATAGAAGTCAACGCAAGGATAAATTAACATTTTTTTAACTTATTAAAGGTATTGATCATACGATAGGAACGAAACCTAAACTGAGGAGAAATTATACATATTATAGGTTGAACGTTAAGGAAAATATTTATCAGTACTTTATGAGAGGTAGACTTTCAATTTTCTGTTTTTAAAGAAAGCAAATCAAATTAAGCAACAAAATGTACAAAATAATAAAATGTATACACGGTAAATGGTTTATGACACAAATTGTAATAATTCAACCAAATATACTGTAACAAGACCATACTCAGAAATGTTCTTATGGTCCACTATGATACCCAATATGAAATATAAATGAAAAAATATCTAATTGCATAATGAAATACAAAATAATATTATATATATATATATATATAAATTAAAGGCAGGCAGGCAGATAATGATAGGTTGGTTGGTACAAGGTTCGTACAATCATATTGATGAAAATAATATTTGTAAAATAAGTTTATCTTCAACCCAGAATAGATGTTGCGCTGAGTAAGTAAGTAAGTAAGTCCAGTTTTCTATTTGCTTTAGGTATTTTAATAATTTCATATGTATTACTTTCTATTTTGGCTAACAAGACAGCTGTATGGATGAAAGGTGTTACATCAACGAACATGGCCGCTCGGGATGATCTTTATTCTTCCGCCTCTTAGTAAATATACAAAGATCCCACCTCACTTATAGTTGTGTAGGAAGGTATTTGGTCAGAGTGAAGACAATTACCACGAAACTGGTGAGAACATTCTTCTCGAATAACCATTGAACAAAAGAGGCAAGGTCTATTATTGGTCAAGGTATCATCATCACAAACGACCTGTAGCCATCCATTAGTCGCCTTGGCAGCGAGTGTCGTAACCAAGGATAAAGGAAGATGAAGCAAAATCCTCAAACGTCATAGTATATCTGGCTTGAGCTAGAAGAGTATTTATTATTGATATATTTTGAGCGGTTTCGTATGGTATCGGTGATGTGTTGTAATGAGCTTAACATGGTATTCTGCATGGTAACATGGTAACAAGGTAACATGGTATTCTGCGCTTAGACTAATTAAGATGATGCGGGATAAAGATACCGGATCTATTGGGAATAGTCGTTGGGCAGGGATGACGGGGGGAGGGGGGAAGAGTAATATGTGACTCTTCTCCCTAAGTGAAAGGGTCAATTGCTCTTGTAAAAATATTGTTATTATTTGCAATATTATTTACATCAATCTCAGACCTCTATGTGGCTTCTATTTTTCCCAAAAGCTTTTCAAACTAGCAGTTATGAACTCTCGCGTTATGTTGCATGTATGGAGGAAAGCAGTCAGCTTTCTGCATCATACCAATGAATCGGATTGACATTCAGACTCTCTAAGTTCATGAGTGTTTCCCCAAAAGCATGTGAATCTCCTCCTATTTCATAGAGAGTTTCTGGGACGACCTTGACAAGTTGCCACACTCAAGCTCCAGCAGCCGAAGACCGAGGATCGCGCCGCCTACCTCGCAGCTCTGTGCAAGCATATTTTTTTTTGGTCTGGGGCTTAACGTCGCACTGTTCTGCAGCGAGGCTAATGGCGACGGATGAATGATTATGTTGACGATTGGGAGATTATGGCGAAGAGTAGGTAAGGATGGACGGTGGGAAGGAGGCGGTCGTGGCCTATTAGTAGGGTAACTTCCCAGCATTTTGCCTTTCGACTGAGGGAAAACCACGAAAAAAACCCAGTCAGGAAGGACGGCCGCGGGAATCGAACCCGGGCCTCCGGAGTACAAGTTCAGAGCGTTAACCACTCACCCAACCTGCAAGCATACTCTTCATTACCCGAACTAGCCCAAGAAGTGAAGAGAGTGGACTCCATGCCACTCGACGCAATTCCAAAAGGAGGCACTCCACCGAAATATGGCCATTCCACTCATATGGCGAGGAAGGTAAATCTGTTGCATTGATGTATTGGGATGCAGAATACGGTTAGCTGTCATGACATTGCTATTAACCTGTACTTATTAATTCTTCGACGTTCCATTTAAGGCACCCACAGGAATACAATCAGTACCTAAAGTCTTCTCTTAGCCGAAAAAAACTGGATGACTTAATACCACAAAAATTTTCTTTTATTTCGCTTTTTCTTTTAGATTCGCGTCATGGTGCTAATGCTCTGTCACACCCAAATACTTGTTAAAATGTTAAGCAGGTAGTAATGTGTGATATTGCAATTTCCCCCTGACAGCAGCAAAACTAGCCATATAGATGAGTTAGCCATAGACCTCAAGAACATGTGGGGGCTGAATGATATCATGTTGGTGACAGCGGTTATTAAATCCCCCCTATGGCGTTCCATATGGATATACCTATGGGGAAACTGTCAGAAGTTAATTAGATTAGAGTAAATCATAATACCGTAGATTTTAAAAAGTATTATTCATAAAATCCACCATTGGTCAAACGATCTGTGCTCGTAGGTATTATCATCTGCGCCTCGAATGAAGTTGAAGCGATGAACAATTTGTCGTCTCATAGCGGAGTTTTGATTAATTCTAATCTACGATAAATATTCTCGTAAGGCAAAACAATCCTAAATTATCAATTGAAGAGTTATGCTCCCCTCCCCTTATTTGTATTATATACACATTTTTTTCTCAGTTGAGTATTTTAATTACATAAAATCTCGCCCATCCACAAATTAGTTTTTCGACGATTCGAGCTGCAGCAGCAATATTATCTTATGGACTATATATAATTATGATACACCTGAGGCTGGCTTCATTAAGACGTATAACTAACTGTATTAGCATAATAGCTATTATGTAATATTTGCTTTGCCATATATAAATCTTTATTCACAATAAAATAAAGTCTGCCTTTGTACATAAAGGTTGTAAACAGACAGAATAACAATCAATAAAATAATACATTAATTTGATATAAAACATAAATGAAAATGATTTGATTAAACAGAAAAGGAAAATCTAACTAACAACTAATTACTATAACAATGGTTTCTAAATATTTGAATTGAACCCTTTAGGGACAATAAAACTATGTGCCACTGGTATAGCTTTACGTTTGTTTGTACAAATTAAAATGTTTATTAAATAATTATTAAATTGTTACTATGATATAACATTGGAATTTGGGGCAACGGTGATTATAATGCTATATATCTTCATGAAGTGATGCCTGTATTAGGCTTAAAATCTTCTGAGAGTCTGACCATTGATGTTTCAAATGGTAAATTTAATTACGTTAATCTCTACATAAAGATACGCTTTTGCATACCGGGTAGTACAATATACGAGTATATAGCTATTATATTGCAAACTAAAAGCTACGACCAAATTCACGCAAGCTTCTCAATAAAAATATTGCAGCTATTTATTATTACTAATATAATTGCATTTTGTTTTGGAATTGAGTTTACTTTACTAATGAAAATGATGATATTATGTACAATTATCATATATATTGCAATATATGAAGAACGTTGCATTGTTCATTGACTGTATTCTATTTCTTCTGATGAAATGGAACCAGTTACTTTTTAACTGTAGTTGGGTCAAAAGGTAAATTAAAAATGAACCAAATCAAATCCAAACCCCTATTAGTTAACAGGGCGTTAAGGTGCACTAGACTTGTAAACCTCCTCTTGTGTCCGCTAGGCAAAAGAGCTGCTATGAATTCAACCTATGTCTTACCTCTGCTCTTGGTCTCAGATGTCTCTTGGTATAAGTAGCCACGTAGGAGCTGTCGATGACGGTTTTCTATGTATTGTTGCAACTCCTAGTGTGGTGCGAAAGTGTACGACAGCGCGGCCTCTCTGCAAACACCAGGCAACGTGCTTCTCTTTAGTACTGTTAGGAAGTTCCAACTGCGACTGCCCGACTTGACTGCCCGCCCCCTAACCCCTCACCATCACTAGCCATCGATTTACATTTTACAGGATATTCAAGAATTGCTTCAATTATTATTATCATCATCCTTATGAGGATTTTAAAGTAGAAAACATTTTCATGGATTTACTACTTGGTGATGTTTAAACTAATTTCAGAATTGAGTTTCCTCTGACTGATCGATAAAATGTGGGTCATAGCGTTGACAGCGTTAGACTTAAATTCTCATGGAATCTGGTTTCAAAACTTACTGCGCTTTGCTTGAAACGAAATCAAATCTGTACCTCTGCGGAGTACGTGTAACCACCTGAGTCAACGGGCTCCCAATTGTTGCTTGCTATCAGTGTTGGGTAGGAACGGAACGAAATAGTTCCGTTCCTAGGAACTAGTTCCTTTTCTTAGGAACTATGGAACGTCTTAGTTCCTTTTTACTAAGGAGGAACTATGGAACGGTTTAGTTCCTTTTTTTGAGGAACTGTAACGATTTTTGCTAAGTTCCTTTTTTTTAAACTTGACTGTACTTTTACTCCGAAAAATTGCACTCGTCTAGAAGCCACATATTATTTGGTTAATTCTGTCAGAAATCAGATGTCCCTCTAGCTATTTGACATCTAAAAATAATCTGCTGTGATACAGTGATTCGATTTTTAATTTACAGATTGCATGTTTTAATGTTCCAATTAAAATTACAAATGTCTTTAAAAAGGAACTAAAAGGAACTAAGTTCCATTTATAAAGGAACTAGGAACGGAATAGTTCCTTTCATTATTGAAGGAACTGGAACTGGAACTAGTTCCTTTTTCGGCGAGGAACTTGGAACTGGAACTAGTTCCTTTTCAAAAGGAACTTACCCAACACTGCTTGCTATAACCATAACGTTAACATGATAGGCAAGCAATACACATCAGTCACGTGGTATCCAACCCCTTAAAGTAAATGTCACGATGCCATGTTATGATGACCATGGCTGGAATGTGACATTTCAAATTTGGTAATCACAGTTATTTTGCATTTGAGATATTAATTATCTATTGAAAGGTATTTTAGCTTGTCCAGTCATCTCTTTCGTTTGAATATTTATGAGATATTGATAATCTTTAAATATACCGCATATAAGGAACTCCTTGCGAAAATAATTGTTTCATAAAAAGTTGTATGATAACAAAAATAAATGACAATGCCAATTGTTTTTCACTCGCTGTCTCTTTACTCCGCTTCTGTTTCAAGTCACAGATTCAACTCACACGAGATAGATAATGTGAAAATCATGTACTTATGAATAATCTAGCTTCTTTGCTATGAGTTATATAAATAACTTAATGTCTAGCGACATAGTAGCAAGCATTGTGCTAACTTCATCTTATTATCTACAATAATATTTACGAACAATAAGATATTCTTCTAAGTGTTATTTCATTCCGATGTAAAGCTTGAGCTACAAAATATGTTGTTTTTTTTCATTTCATTTTTTTATTTTTTTGAAATCACCAACAGAATCATACTGTAGGTCCAATATACAGGGAGATTATGGAGTTAAATTTGAAAGTGGGATGTTGTTGCAATATTCAGTTCAAAAGATGACATTTAAACTTCCAGAATTTGACTTTGATATATTCCACTGACTTCCGTGAACTGAAAACATTTTGATAGTGAAAACATTTCAAAAACAACATTACGAAAGAACTAAATACAATCTTTTGCACTCACGAACGTTTATATTTGACTGACAGAAAAATAAAAGTATACCTACGCATTTGGTTCTAACGTCACAAAAGAGAAGAAGACCATAATATAGTCCGTCGCCAGAAAGTAGAAATGAAGGGTACAAGAAAAGAACGCTATATAGCGTTTATATAAATCACATTTGGATGAAACTGAGATAAACGAAGTTTTATGTTGAAACTTGTATCTATCTTTCATACAAATCGATATTTCAATTACTTTTTCAAGACTTTGTGGCAATATTTTCTAAAAACCTAGAGTTTATGCTGAAAGCTCATTTAAATCACTGCAAGATTACACCTTAAACTCATTTTATCAAAAAATTGACTTATATCGTTCTTTCCCTGTACTCTTCAAATGCAAAGAAATGCAATTCAAATGCAATTAAAAGACCAATTGATTCCCTGACGCGAGGATTAGATACAACATTGGTTGATTGTTTTCACTTATTATCCAACTAATCCTGGAACTCGAAGTCGTATAGACTAGTTTGTTTCATTATTCTTCGATTATGCTGTTCATAAATGCGTCAAAAGCCTCTTCATTCAATGAGATAGTGGTTGAAATGGAGGTAGTAGAAACCTTTAAAAACGAGATCATTGTATGATGCATCTCAACGACATTGGATGCACATGACTAAGTCCTATCCTAAGTTTAAGTATCCTAAGTTTCTTCAAACATTGTTAATTTAGTATACCAAAATATGCATCCATCATCTATACAGTCTCAGTGGGTACCTACATATGTTTCAAGTTTCAAGTTTATTTTCCATAACATGGTATACATACATATATGTTTACTCAAGTCTTGACCCATAAGTACAATGAAAAATTGACTTTTTTAGGGTATTTGGAAGTTACATTGATACAATGTAGGTAAATATTTTTAATACTAATAGTAGACAATTTAAATGAAATTGATAATTGTAATTAATAATGAGTTATAGGCTATAACACAATCATAGTTAAGTAAACAATGTTAGTTTAGCAGTTAGTAGTGTTTATAATGATAAGTATTGATAAATATATCTATCACTTAAAATAATTAATACATAAATTGGGAATTAGATTTAGTTACAATTCAGATTACTACCAGCCGTCAGTTAGAAATTCTTCTATTGAGTAATACGCTTTATTTACAAGGTGCAGTTTTAGTTTATGCTTGAAGAGCTGATATTTTTCTATGTTCTTCATCTTCACAGGTAGTGCGTTATAAAGGATTATGTTACTGTATTGGGAGTTTCTTTGAGTACACTTTGTGCGATATTGTTCAATATGTATGTTTTGAGACTGTCTAGTGGCATGATCGTGTTCCTTAACGTTACTTTAGAAGGTAAGATTTACTGAAAGTTGATACTGGCAGTGAAGCAAATGAATTATTCTTGCAACTCTAGCGACATAAGTCTTGAGTTCGATCACGTAACAAGCATGGCTATTGTAATGTCACATTTTACTGTGTAGGCATCCCACACAGGTGCAAAGTCCTTGCTTTCAAAAGAGTTCCAAGACTCCTAATGGAGAGGGTTTCCTTGTACATTGTGTGCGGTTAATGAACTCTGAAGATATAAAAACCCATCTTTGAAACTCGATAGACATCTGGAAACTGCTGCCCACGATAATGATTCCAGGTATTCAAGGAAAACTTTCGATACCTTTTTGGTTAAAATATAAGTTATTATTTTGATGGTACATAAGATATACGAGTACGTAAACCGCAGCGAGTTATTTGCTTTACAGGTATTTCCTTTCTTTCATATTATCATAAACTGTATTTACTGTTTCTGAACTAGGAATATATTGTTGATAAGTGAGAGTTATTTGTTTATTCGGAAGATATCAATGCAAGATAAAAACAAATATTTGTTTTTTATTTCACATCTTTGAAATTTTCATGCATAACGTGAGTGTATGAATTATTTCTAGAAATTCCTTTGTTCATTCAAGTACAACTAATAGGTATATTATATTGACTGTATTATCGAAATCACTTTCTCAGACCACAGTGGGAAAAGTATTAGGTTTGGAGCGTTGAAGACGGACGTTTATATTAAGAAATTATCAATTGCGAAAGAGACGAGTGTTTCCCCTCCGCACGATTTATTACACCTCCGTTTCATTCCAAGTTTGTACACGCTCTCCAATCAATGAAAGCGGTTTATTTTCTAATCAAGTTAAGTAAAGGAGTAGATAAGATGTCCTCTCACATCTTCTGTGACTGTAATTAGATAAAATCTTCAATAGGTAATATTTATAGAAAATCCTACATCTGTCACCATTAGTAGTGACGTGAATTTCACGAAGTTGGCGTCTCATTGTTAGTATGTATTTGCAGGGTACAGGGAAATAACGCTATAAGCCACATTCGGATGAAACTGGGATAAACGAAGTTGTATGTTGAAACTTGTATCTATCTCAGATCGATATTCCAATTGCGTTTTTCAAGACTTTGTGGCAATATTTTCTAAAAACCGAGGGAATATTCTGAAAGCTCATGAAAATCACTGCAAGATTACACATTAAACTAGTTTTTTCAAAAAAGTGGACTTAAGTGTTCTTCCCCTGTACCCTTCATTTCATTGGTACAATTTGTTTCTTTTCTAGGGGTGTCGAATGTTATAATCATTTTCTCAAGATCAGTGCTGGAATAGTTTCATCTCTCGTCTTACATGCACGACACCAAAGCCTAGAGACTGCGTCGGTAAAGAAGTCAGTTCTTGCAAGAGACGAACTCGCAACCTGTTGCTGGAATAGCTCACTTCTAAGTGTCAGTTGCTGAGATCGCTGCCAGGTGGCAGCGCCTTATCAAAATAATTAATTACATGAGCCAAATATTTACTGAACGTGTTATAAAACCACTCATATAATAAATTAAGGGTATTCAAAAGTGTTACCACGTGACTAAACATATAAAACACGGAGTTTGCCAAACTATTGCACTTAAAAGTGATTCTACAACCCACTTGACCCTTTTCACCTCCAATATTTCGGTCCCGATTTTTTTTTACGAAATATTGCTGTTGCATGAAACAAAGCAGCAACCGCAATTATCACTCTACAGACTTGCAAGTGGGCTTGTTGTCTTTGTTATGAATAGGCGAAAAAAGCACAAGTTTATTTTTGTCAATAACTTGATTTCTAACCTGGCCGCATGCACCAATAAATGTGGGTTTTCTCGACGAAAAATCCGGTACGTACCGACTTTATTTTAGAAATATTGCAATTAAAATTCCAGAAAAAGAACTTGAGTACTCCCGATGTATATGTATTTTGATTATTCATGCCACGTTTCAGCTTTCTATGTTGAACGGTTATTCAGTTGCGATTTTTTTTCTGTGAATCGTCTTGAACCAGTTTGGATCGTCCCGGATATTCTTTTGACTTTCCAAAATGAGTTGATTTCGCTAAATATCGGACTCAGCTGACATCTTCTTACAATATTTGCCCTGAAATTATAGTCATACCCTCTCTCCCCCCCCCCCCCCCCTGGAATCCCCTTAATACTATAATTATTATTTTTCATTAATGAATGAAATGAATAAAAATCTTTTAATAAAATGGTTTTACTATAACTCAACTTTTCTGGAACGAAATATCGTAGGTACCTAATATATTTTGTATAGTTAGAATAATATTAGAATATTAGAATATTATATGTTATTCAGATACAACATCATGTGAAAAACAGTATGGTTAGTTTAATGTCTTCCTAGAAAAAATGTTTCCAGGGTTCTTTTCCTTTGTAGCATTCGTCCTGTTCGTATGGATTATGTAAATGGTTTTCTCCATTGGTACTGCATCGTTATTCTACACCTAGGTCAGATAATTTTTACTTTATACAAGATAAGAAATTACACCAAAACTATCACCAAATGAGTTCAAAAATATATTTTGAAATTAGTCAAACTGTGATACACGACTTAAGTTGGGAACTTCGTAGCGGATTCCCAAGTCCCCAAACTCCTTCACCCTTGCTTTTACATATCATCTCGGAAACGCCCTCATTTCAGTCACCGTTTCCACTAGACACGTGACACACATACTGGCGACTTTATTTCACACTTTATGCGAAACCACATGTTCTAAAATGTTTAACGATCACGGATGTGTGCTGTCTTATGAAAATCTTCAATACCCTGACAGCACTTCAGGGTTTGAAAGCACGCTTTCATTTCTGTTGTGCAAAGTAATTGGAAGTTTTGTGAGAACGCTGAATAGGAACAAATGAAATAGGTAACGTTGATTTAGGTAAAGGTCACAGTTTATCAACAATGCAGTCAGCATTCCGCAATGGCCCAGGTCGATGTTAAGACTTGTCTGATGGCTGTTGGGCCTTGAGCACCACTAAACGTGCGTATTATTTCTCTTATCCGTCAACACTTGACATTTCAAAAATCTAATTAAGTTCACTCTGAGTATGAAAATCAAAGTGAAGTGACTGGATCTCACTCTCCTTAGACGGGACGGAAAATCTGCTGTTAAACTTATGCCAAACCACGCTCATAAATTTACGCCATATTGGAGATCAATATCATTCGCTTGAAAACTTCAGTGATTACTTAATTTCCTTGACACCGGGTTTGCAATAATAATAAACGTCTTTCTTTGCCAGCGATCTTTACTAGCGAGCGTTCCTTGAAGATAGTAAAGACGATGCGGTGTTGAGAAGTGGTTCCGTCATAACCTATACATTTATAGCATCAATTTATAGTTGATACAGTTTATGTATAAAAGTTTATGGTTTATAGTTTATAGTTTTAACTGGAATTGTTTAATTAAAAATTAATAAAGCTTTGTTTTGATGAACTAAGGCTGCAATACTGCAGTCAGTTCGAATTCAGTCTAATACGTGAATAGGAAATACAATGTTAATCGATCCTAGTTTTCAGTTCAATTTCGTATCATAAAATATGTAGTAATAACATCGTTATCTTGCATTTGGTAAAAGCTATTCGGTGATGTTTATATTATACCTAACAGGTGGTCGGTTGATACGTCAAATTAAACAATGTTGGGATCTTTCTCAAATCGAAAAGACAATTTAACCAAATTGTAACCCATTTTGTTCAAGCTTAAACTATAGATACAAAATACACCAAAAAGCTTAAAATCGTATTAAAATGTACACAATTTTCTGAGTCTTTGCGTAAGGCCAAAGAAAGGCAAAATAATTAATAAATAAAAAATAAGACCAGGAACAATAAAACAATCATTACCTGTCAAAAATTACTTTTATGTCAAACTCCTGAAGAAGCCTGTAGAAGGCAGGCGAAATATTGAGAGATTCAATAAATAATAAAGTTTGTGAAACGTACAATATACAATTTAATGTTAATTTATGAAAAGCCAAACTTAAGAACGGAAAACGAATAATTAATAGCTAGAAGAACCTTTCCCAGAAAAAAATAAAATGTGACACTTTCTGGTTTGTACCCCCCCCCCCCCCCCCCCTCCCCCCCCGGCAAAAATGCTGTGAATGACCAAGCCTTAGCATTGGTTTGGGGATTATCAACGTACAGGCTAGTGGCTAGTGGATGTCGATCTGGTCTATTTTTAAAGCAATTACATTTAGGACCGCAGACAAATCCATACATTCGCCTGAGTGAGTAGGATTGTGATACACCAATCCTATCAATCCTTGTGAAGGCTGTTAATAATAATTAATAAGCAACACTCCATTCAATTGAAGTCGCAGTTTGACTCCCCTTTTCCGTTTAGCAGGTAGCGTAGACAATTTGAAACCTTATTTTATATCTTACCAACATCTAATAAAACTCGTGGCCATATTTTTAAAAAAAGTGTGAAGAATAAAACTAGATTACGGAAATAAGATTCCGAACTAAAAATTTGATTATCTCAAACTGAAGAGACGTTATAGTCTGGTGCTGTTCAAAGTTTCGTGAAAATTCCTCGATTCTCTCTCATCTACATCCTCGTGATTCCACTCGCTACTAGACTTTTCAAACAGAAAACAGGATGAAAGACTCGAGAAGAAATCCAATTGATCTTCTAGCCCATCAGAAAAGACGAACCACTCTCGAGTCAGATTTGTGTTGTAGCACCTTATCGATTTAGTGTGATAATAATTTGAGTAAACACTGGCGTTATCGCGACTGATTGGCGAGAACGTGGGAGCTGCCGTGGGTGGTTCTCACTGTGGGGGGAGGCGTTGCGACGCTCGCGGCTGGCGACGCCGTCAACTCGTCAGTCAACTGGCCGACGTCTCTGCCGCCAGAAGGTTCCGTCACAGCTGGAGACACGACCGGAACATCTGGCTATACAACGTGCGCTCACTTCACACGCCAAGGTAAATTACTTTGTCTAATACACAATGAATCACTCATACACAGACATTCTTCAGACACAACAGATTAGAACTGCATTACGTCATTGACATTTGAAGAGAAAACAATTGCATTGAGATAATACGTTTGATATAAAAAAAAATGTTTGATCAGTGAAGTACAAAGCAATACGGCAGGAAAACTGCCCTGGAATATCATGTCAGACTATATGCACCAGTGAGTGTTTTTTCCTGTGATTGCATAACAACTGGAACAAATTCTCAAATCCCTCAAAAATCACTCCGTGATGCTCAAATTCATATGCTAATTAATAAACTCCATCAATTTATTGATACATTGTTTTAGTAATATTACAACACTTGCTTGTCACTTGCTGTCAATTTTTAAGTCATTTTAATTTTGAGAATCAATTGAGATTTATTTTATTTTTATTATAAAAAGTTAGGAAAATTCTTGTTTTGCTGAAGTAGTTAATAAAGTATAATGTAAACCCCATGTGAATGTATGCATATGCTTTGTTGCGTAAGTATACTCCGTTTTGTAGATGATAATTCAATATTGGGATTTACTTGTCGATACTGAACAGTATCTCAATACAGTTTGTAGCGGGATGGGGAACATTCGCAGAAGACACCGGCAAATTAGCCGTGTTTGTTGGTTTTGTTTTTGTGCACAATAGCAATAAGGAATTCTCTGAAAGGTTTAGAAAGAGGCGGTGGAGGTCAATCACTTCGGAGCCATTCTCATCAATTATTGTTCTAGCGACAGAAGAAACTACGAATTTTAGTCTGAAACGTGGACCACAAGAATCGAGCTGTAGATCAAAACAAATCTTTCGAATGTGTACACCGTTTTGATGTTAATAAGTAGAAATGATCTGTGATATTTTCATAATAGAGATAATATTCATTTCAGAGCTGTTCTCCTATTTCCTGAGAAGTAAAATATATTAATTTAACAAGTCAAATTTCCTTCTAGATAACAAAATTAACACTTATTTGTGGTTGATGTTTTAACTGTATAGTATATGAACGCAAAATAAATATTGTTCGTGCACTATTCAGATACAGCACATAGCACAGATTAGTATTTAGCAGCACAGAATGCTGCTAGAATGCACAAAATGTTGTCCATCTTGAATGAAATAGGCCACTGCAGCGTCTTACACGATGACCTTGGATTTACCCCCTTACCCTTTTTTCTATGTATGCCATGGTGGCCTTTTTGAAGTATACGTTGAACAAGGAAGAAAGTCTGGGCTTTTATTTAAGTACAATGTAAGTATGTTGAGACAATAATTGAATGCTGGACCGGAAGAACCATGTAACCCACAATTTAATTTTTTGAGTAATTATGCAAAACAATTTTAATGCCATATTATCACAATTACTTAGTTTGGAAGATAAATGGATGTTAGTATATAGGTTTCATTCAATAAATGGGTACCTGAACATAAAATTTATTACAAAAATGTATTTATTTGGAAAGGGTAATATTTCAGTACTCTTTCGGTGTGTATACTTTTCCTCCGAGTTCCTCAAATACTTTCGTTGATTATCCATCCACCAGTTTTGTTTTCGTGCCTTCATTTAGTGAATTAACAGTTTTGGTGACACAAGAATCTAGAATCTAGAATCACTATCTAGAAACGCTATCTAGAATCACATTCATGGTTCTTCCATGGCAGCCAACATTCATGTTCAATTTATATAGGTAATGCCAGCATTTAAAAAATCAACATTTTAAGCTGGCAGTAGATATACCTAGACAAGTACATGGATATTCCGCAAAAAAAACCTATTTCGGAAAAGTGTTGGTTACATGGTTCTTTTGGCCCAGCATTCAATTTTAGGCGAAGTACTAGATTTATGTTGGAGAGGAATACATTTTTGCTTATGATTTCGTTACCATAGTACAGAACAACATTAAAATCAATTCCTTATCTCGTTCAAAACATAAACCGAATAACAGAATTTGTCTCCGTGTCTGACCTGAGAGTTCATTGAGCGAGCGTAGCGAGCGTCACCACGGTACTCTTATGGCACTTTCTCTGTGTGTTTTTTTTTGTTTTTGTTTTTGTTTTTTTTTTTTTTTTTTGTCGGCACTGCCGAGGTCAAACCGCACAACCAATCGATCTGAAATTTTGCACACGTACTAACGTGATCTATGCGGTATCTGGGATCGTTTTTGAAAGGGATCCTGTGATTGGTTCAAATTTAAAAAAAATTATCTTTCGATTGGTTGGCCCGTTCAATTTGAAATTTTGATAAGTCATTACGACTAACATTTTGCCCAATCAAACAAAATTTCATCCAAATCCCCCCATTGGTTAAAATTAAAAAAATTATTTAATGTGTTTTTTGAAATTTAAACTAGAACCGTATCACCGATCAACTTAAAACGTTACATGGTCATTGTGACCAACATAATCTGTATTTTTGAATACTTTCAGACTATTCTGTGTTTAAATCCAAAAGTAATTGACATTTTACGGACATTTTGCGTGTTGGCTGTCAAATTTCTCGAAAATGTTGATCACGGCTACTTTGACTCTTCAGTTCTAATCCAAGGTAGTTGAGCAAAAACTTTTAAACGCATATGAAACTAATAATTACCGTTCAACAGATCGATCTGATATTGTGTACACACACTAATATCGTATGAGTGGTCCCAGGTATATTTTTTGAAAGAGATTCTGTGATTTTTGAATATTTACTGGGAACGTAGTTCAATTATAATGGTTCAATCGATCAACTTAAAACTTTACATGGTTATTGGGACTAATATTTGAGTGATATTTGGAGATTTTTAAACAAGTCTGTGAAAAATTCAAGAAATTGGCTTTTAATGATATTTTTGATAGACGCAGAATTTCGGTTCGAGGTGTTGCGCGTATCCGTGCTCGCTCATCAACGCGTTTCACAGAGCGTTTTCCTAGTGTAATGGATTACGACTATTTTATATGCTGATTCTAAGAACGATCTCGTGGATTATGAAGAACTTAGGAAACCAATTGTTTGGACAAATGATATCACAAAACCAAGGCAAAAATTCTCTCGTTGTCATGAACGAAATCTTGATATAATAAAAAAAACTTGTTGCTACATCTCTTCAACAATCCCACATAACAGCAATGTATTGACATGCCTCAGATCTTCGTTTAAACATTTGTCGTGTCTAAAGCCCCATTTATACGGTGCAATTTCTTGTACAACTTCTGTGCCACACTTCTGTGTCACACTTCTTGAATGGAAATTAGAACAGCTGGTTTAAGTTCTAGGACAGAAAGTTGCGTCGTGTAAATACAAAACTGTATGAAAAATGGGATGTGACACAGAAGTTGTTCAAGAAATTGCACCGTGTAAATGGGGCTTAAGATAAGATAGTTTAATAATGAAGTTTTCTTGTATCGATATATATTACCAAAAAATCGTACAAAAAATAAAAAAAATAAATAAAAAAATTAAACCAGTACCCATGAGTGGTATTTTAAATTTAGAAACCACAGTCGAAATGATTTTCCTAGTTAGGCATCTCTTTTGTTAATGTTTTTTTCTTCATCTGAAGACATAAAATTGAAAAATCAATACTTGGTAATTCCTGCTTTTTATGAAATAATCTGTTTTTAAGGGCACAATATATCATATTTATAGCCTGGAAATCGAAACTTGTGCTATCATCACCCATAATATGAAGTGTGTGAGTATGACATTCACATGGCTAAACATCGATAACCAATCTGTTTTGTTTACTGTAAGAAACACGAGCTGGGAGTTTGAGATTGGAATTGTGTTTGTTTAGGACGTTATAATTTAAGGCTTAAGATTGACCAGGAATAAAACTACAACTAGGTGATTGACTAGGGCTATTAGAACGAATACGAAAATTAGTCATTTCAAATGAAACTATTGATGGACGATTACGTCGCTTTTTGATTAGCAGGAGATATCAGTGACAAGTTGTAATTTTCCTCTAACCTGAGAATAGTAAGAAATTATAAAACTAAAAAATGTCAATGTGATCCAAGTTTTAGCATGTTTTACTGCATTCCTAGCCGTCTTCTAGGAATGCAAAGTTTATTTGTGAATTTGTTTATTTACAAGTTATGTTTACACAAATTATAAATAAAATTTGCACAATTTGTATCGATACAAATATATGTGATAGCTCATAAATCACTGCTGGAAAATTACAGATCCATTACACAATTGTCATTATTTTCTTAAGACCCTTGAAATTGTTGTGTTTCTACACACAGTAAAGGCAGTGCAATTGAAACTTCATTTCTACATTTGGCCCAAAATAAAACGTCCAACGGGCGAGACATCAAGTGACGAAACTACTGAACAGATCGGAATGA
This sequence comes from Leuctra nigra, assembly GCA_934045905.1. Classification (NCBI taxonomy): domain Eukaryota; kingdom Metazoa; phylum Arthropoda; class Insecta; order Plecoptera; family Leuctridae; genus Leuctra; species Leuctra nigra. Next base: position 5,933,146 of record OW203763.1, read on the forward strand.
AAATGACACCAAATGTAAAAAACATACTAAGGTCTAATTTGTGACAGTTTTAACACCATAACTTATGTAGCAAAAAAATGTTACAGCGGTTCGAATTTCGTTGTCAAAAAATTGATTATACGGAGCTCAAAATTCACGCGTCCAGAAAATTTCCAATGGCCGGGACGTTGTTTACTCAAAACTACTGACAATATCAAGCGGAAAATTGCATATGTTATTCAAAATATGTTGTAAATTTCAATTAATTTGAATCAATGTAACGAAAGTTATGTGATCTAGAACTTGCGCTTAAAAATCAAAATACACAAGAGATAATTTCTCAAGTTTTATTTCACAATATGTTAATTTTAGAAGTGAAAATCTCCCGTATTTTCTGTTTTTAAGCTCATCTTCAAGATACCATAACTTTTGTTCTACTGATTCAAATGTATTGAAATTTGTATACAATAGATATAGTCATATGTTTTGAATTACATTTGAAATTTTCAGCCCGATATCATAAGTAGTGTTGAAAATAAATGTGTCCATGCCATTGGACTTTTTCTGACAGTGCGCTCTTTGAGCTCCGTATAATCGATTTTTCGACACCCAAATTCGAACAGCTGTAAATTTTTTCCTACAAAAGAAATGTGTTTGAAACTTTCACATGTCAAACATTGGTATGTTTGTTATAACATGTGACATTTTCGGATTAATATCTGGAGTAGCTTCTTCACAGCGGTGTCTTTCCCATTGGACGTTTTTTTGGGCCACCCGGTATATACCACGAGACACTAGGCAACTCATTTAAAAGCGAAACAACGTGGTTCCTAGGTATGCCTACTATTAGGTACACTCTGCATATCTGCATGAAGAGTCTGTACACAATACAAAAGATGCCAATATGATCAATTGCTGGAGCGCCGTACAGAACGTCTTGCAAACCACTGTTTCGCGACTTGTTTATACTTGCATACGTATCGTGTTATTATTCTGAAACGTAAAATAAAAATTCACACTTACATGATTCGCAGGAGAACTGAAATTCATGTCATGGTAGAAGAATATTACTACTGAACATGAATGCATGTAGAATTTTGTAGCAACACTTATGTCAATCTGCCTCTGACAATAAAAGTGAGAAGTCCCAAGAGTACAAAGTTTTAAAACTAGTGTTTAGGGGATGTATACATAAAATAACTTATAAATTCTAAACAATAAACAATATTATGAAATAATCACAGGGGAATACTTACATTCTAATAGATCTTACTTAAAAAGATCTTACAAATATCGTACTTAGTTACTTCTCTCATCCTTATATTACTTATCTATTACAACATGAAATCTTTATTCTATTGCCATTGACAAAACTATAAAATAGTCATTACTAAATGTAGCTTGATTCTTAGATACTGGCTCTAATAGAAAGAGGAAAATGTACCTACTTGTAAATTTCTTTCCTCGTTTAGGATAGAATGATATCTTTAAAAAACGATGTGCCAAGTCCTTTTGTCAAGTATTTCTCGGTGTTTATACTTTTATTTCAAAAATACGATTAAATATTTGGAAATGTCATTGACTTGGCTCCTTTTTTGATATCATTCCTTTTCGGTGTTGAATTTTTTTAAAGTAAAGAGACCTTATAACTACTTTACATACTGTCGTATTTATTAAATATGTCAGAATGTAAGTAAGTATAAGTAAGTATGTAAGTAAGTAAGTATAAGTAAGTAAGTAAGTAAGTAAGTAAGTAAGTAAGTAAGTAAGTAAGTAAGTAAGTAAGTAAGTAAGGTATAGTAAGTAGTACATATTCTTAACATGTAGGGAATAAAAACATTGATTTGATTTGATATTTTGTGCGTTATTGTTTGTTTTAATGTATTTTATTTTCTATACGGCAAGTAAGTAATTAAGTATGATATAATATTTATGAACCCTGTTGGTTTTGTAAAACTATAATAATATAATCATATGTAAATTAACTACTATACTATTACATCGTGGTGAGAGGAAAGAAAAATTCTGAGTAGCACGTCAGTATCAGTAGCACGTAACCGAAGTGTCTCCTGTTTAGCAAACAAAACAATTTAATTTTTAATTTATGTTTAAAATGTCGATACTTTTAACGCACCTTATATTTTATCACAAGTCTACTACAATACATGAATTCATCAAGAAAATGTATATCCCCATGTGATAGTCCCATCATAGACATTTATAAGGGTTATAAATGTCTATGGTCCCATGTGACATGGCATGGTCCCATGTGACATGGCATGGTCCCGGTGAGCAGGATGCCGATGACGATGACGATGACGACGAGACGGCTCCTGGTTGCTTGCTTCTTGTTCTGATGGGATTAATCAAGACGACTCCATAGTATAATATGCAGAACTTGTTAATTAAAACACGGTTCATCCCAACAATCCAGTCAAATCACTGATCGGCTGACTTCTGAGGTGGAAGCTTCTTGATGTCTTGTCATCAACAAGCGGAGCGAGCATCACCATTGACTCTTCCAGAATCTTTCTCACAGCCTCTTCCTTTACGGGCTCTTCTCTTCGTTTCTTCCTTTACGGGCTCTTCTGTGTTATTTTTTTTTCTTGGCCGCACTGCCTATCAGACCGTTCAACTTATCGACCTAAAATTTTGCGCTCACACACAAACACACAAACACACACACACACTAGTATCATTCTAACATCAACGTGGATGGTTTTTGAGCAATATTCAACTACACATAAAAAGTTGTTATTTTCCATGTAAGTTCGTTGTCGAATTGACTCTCGCTCCCTCTTTTCCAGCGGAGCGTAGCTCGGTTGATCTTAGTCGCTTATTTTTTATGGTTCTGCATAAGAAATCTGTTAAATTGTTAAATTTGACTTGCATACGTTCACATTGACAAGTTGAACGCATGCAAGTCAGATTTAACAATGTTAAAGAGAGCGAGCGCCTAGAACTCTGTCAATATTAACGGCGATCAAGTTAATCGAGATCAAATGCACAAGTGAAATATAGGAGTATCTCTCGAACATAAATGGTGTTAGGGGAAACGCTCAGAGGCCGCGCTGGGGAGGGGGGGGGAGGGGGGGGGGGCAAGGAGAGAAATGTCTCCCCCCCCCGTCAATATGTACTGGCCTATTTTCTAGTACGATTTATAATTATTACCCCCTCAGCCATCTATCATCTTCTGCCACCTAGCAATTTTATTGTGGCACCTCCACGGTACCACATGTAAAATTTGTAAAATGCGTAAAATTTGTATTGCAAGATGTTTTTAATTTATAATACAAGTTAGTTAAAATTGTTTCAAACTGTTAAGTGCCCATCTTTCGCCTACGCATACAAATTGTCTTCTTTCAATATAATATGGTAAAATAATTCTCAAACCCAACCAGACCTTGACAAATACAATCATCATAAGTGATTTAGGTTTTAATTGCTGTGAGATTAAATTGAAACAGAGCACTTCTCGATAATCCCCTCTTTTAGTTCTAGCAATATCTATCCCTAGCTATCCTTAGACAGTTAGGTCGTTGACGAATGTAAAGGTTATGGTTGGTGAGTGAGGGGATTGGGTCGGCGTTCTTTGTTTAGTTGAGATGCGACGCTACGTTCTGGAGAGCCTGACATAAACGTATTGTCGTGTAGTAGATCCAGATTGCAATCCATTCGAGATGATTGCCAGTCCCTTCGGTGTGACAGAGAAGTGTTGACGACGGAGTGTGGAGAGGGAGGGAGGGGGGGGGGGGGGGGCAAACAAACAAATCGACTGGGCACATTCAACAGAACGTTACACAGGGACTTTTCTCACCAATCAAAGAAATATAAAACACGATATTAACCAAATTAATTACCTACACTCGAAGAGAGGTGTTTTTCATTCAATAGGTAATTATACAACTTACCTTTTAGTATAATTATTTTAGTTTCGCAAAAAAAAATACACTGTTTTTAAATAATGTGTTGATTCCCGCCACGCCACTACGCCGCAACTTTTACACCATGACACACGTATTATTTATGAAGAATAAGCGGGTGGCATAACGTGTCTCAAATGTCAATAAATTCGTATCTACTTCGACTGTAGCCCCCATATCAATAATATTTTAATCCAAATCCGATACATTCAGGTATTTTTTTAAAGATTGAAAGACAATAACGGACCATCATATATTATAAGTGCACAATTACGAAAATTACACCTAGCTTTGTCTTTTTCGATAAAAGGTTTTGCCTTTTCCTTGGCTGAAGTAACAATGCATTTGTTATGAGCGGGAATGTGGGTATATGGCGATAAAATTAAAACAGAGGACGATGGGATGATTAATGATTACTTTTAAATCAACTTCTGAACGAAAAGAGTGTAATATTCGTCCCTCTCTGTGAAAAGTCTTCTAAGAATACTATTAGTACTATCAGTGGCGTCGGAAGTCTAATTTCTCGGGGGGGGGGGGGGGCACATTTTGCTTAGGATCTAGGTAGGGTAGGGACTAAATTTGTAAGGGAGAAAATAATACAGTAAATGACAATGTGTGTCGGAAACACGATTGCCAAGAGAAACAATGGGGGGTCTGGGGCGAGGACCCCCCAGTATCATGCGGGTCCGGGGCGCACAGCCCCGGGAAAATTTTGAATCTCAGGAATGAAATTGGTGCGTTTCTATGTGATTTCACACTTTTTCAACCTATCTTTATCTGAACAAAAAAATGACGACATTATTGGTGAATCCGACCCTCTTCACGTCATGGACTGCCAAAAAAGTGATTAAAGTACATATAAAAAAATGTGAGGAAAATGTGTCATAAAATTATATGCAATTGAAAAGTGATTAGTCTTGGATGATATCTCCGCATTTATTCACATTCACAATAGGTCCAATTTCAAATTCAGATATTATGAAATTAAATCTTAGAAATTTCTCACATTCAAATGCCGCGCAGCGGATTTTTTTGAATTTCTGCCCCTTGTGCCCCCCCCCCCCCCCTCCCCCCGGTTCCGACGCCACTGAATAGAGCTCGTAGATGCCTCGTCTTCTATACTCCATGCTGTATTTTACCCTAATATCCAGGTGTATCATCTTTCATGCAGTGCAGAGTGCATGTCCGATGTCGTGATCAGCCATTCCTCTTCGAAACAGTGAAGATGCTGAGCTGTACCATGATTGATTTGAGGTGGTTCTCTTACCGTCAAAGCAAACAATGGTCCATGATAGGTTTTACTCTGACTTACCACATACATTTGAAAACGAGTACGATCACAGAATACACATTGAAGTTCTAAATGAATACTGGAGATATAAGCTTCTAGTGGAAAGCTGAACAATCTGAATTGACATTACACTAATATTGATGTTATCCCAATAACTGGGAACATAAGAGTAAAATAGTAGCGAAATATATTCATCCGGCATTGGAAGGATGTAAGGATGTAAGGATGTAGCCATATATTTCACCTAAACCGCTATGAATTCTTGCTTCATAATAATAAATTAAGGCGTAGCTTCAATAACATTTTTGGATTTTATTTACCCCATAAAAAAGTAAAAGATTGCTAAGCGTTTCACAGCTGTAAATATATTGAGATGTGAAATCCGGGCCAGTCCGCAAGTTATTATAAAAAACCAATCCTTGTAAATCTGTGAGCTAATATCGTTCAGCTACTGCCTATACTTTGCAAAACAAATTCATCGAATCATGTTCAGGAGCTTTATTTATACCTCTTCACGGTAATTACAAATGTAGATGCCTACCTAACGTCAATAAAATATACAATATCGAAATATACTCATGTAAAAATAAAAAACCCTGACGTGAAATTTCTGACAACAAATTATTACACAATAAAAATTGCTCAGCTATGCATTGATGAAACTTTTTTGTGTAGTGTGTCACTTTTAATTGTACACATCAATACTTGGACTTTTAATTTATTTTAATAACAATATTTTATTATAAATTGCGAATTTTTCATTATTCCAGAAACAGGATTTTGTTGTTAGGCCATCTTCTATTCATCCCCTCTATAAGACACATAAAACCTGTTATTTACATTTTTACTGCGCGCCGATCTCCCGTGCCTTCTAATGCTTTTCTCAATGAATATGAGCGTGAGTGGGCTGAAAAGAGAATGGGACAGAGGCGTCCATTAGCATAGTGTTCATCACGATATAAGTACAGCATGCAGAGGATCAACCATCTCTATGCAGAGTTCGGTAATAGCAAACAATAACTTCACAGCAATTATTTCTTCAAGTATTACTCACTGCATGTTTTAATACAGTTTGTGCATAGACATTCAGAGGTATTATCTAAAGAACTAGAATTTTTAACAATCGAGTGGGTTGGGAGCAAAACATGCTAAGCGCCATAAAAAGCATTACGAGATACACTATTACATTAGCAATACAAAGTAACAGAGCACCTTTGTGGTGATATATTATCAGCAGACTGTTTGGTACTCCTATTGCCCACAGGTCAATTCATTTTTTTTTTAATTTTTCGCTTAAAGATGTATTTCTCCCCACCCCTGAATTATTAATACTAAATATAATGTTCTATGCTATATTGTTTGTAAATATAGTTTGTAAATTGTTTGTCTCTGCATGACACTCTAGTAAAATGGTGCGCAGTATGTCAATGCTGCAAGTCCTTGCCTAGAACATCAAGTAGAACACTTACAGCCAGTAATCCTGGAAGATTAATGGAGTGTAAAGCTGTAATTATCAACTGAAATATGACAGCATGAACATGAACAAGAGTTCGAGCGTAACATTATATTATAGCAAAGCTATTACCGCACGTAGAAATTGCCAATTTAATCCTCATTATCCTTGTGGCACTAAAGGAGGCCGGCCAGGATTATTTCCCTGGCATTGAAAAGTGCTGGGTTTCAGCCTAAAAACTTCCGGAGCCTTGATAACTCTGGACCACGGTGCTCTGGACAGAGAGTTTCATTATATCTATGCTCTGGCTCTTATATTGTATTTGCGGTTGGTCCAACAAAGAGCCTTTGTCGTAACCGATTGAGGTGCAATATTTTGTTATACACAAAAGGCCTGCACCACGTGATTCTAAAATAAATCATTATCACATATTAACTCTGCACCTTAGAAGCAGAATTCCGGGAGTACATTTCAATTGCTTTAGGTGAGCTCAAAAACTAGTTCGTTTGTAGTTCGTTTTGTAATTGTAATTGTATAATTTGTTGTCGCCAGCCCGCCCACAAGAATTATTTCTTATTCGGGCTTATTCATATCATGCAGAATTTATAAGTTATGATAAAATGGGTTTGAAATTAAATTGAATTGCCTTCAATTAATCCTTTAAGAATACTTTAATGTAACTGTATTTGATAGAGCTTGCGATAACATTATTCTGTGATCTAAAAATCGAGAAAATGGACTTGAGGTATTCTGATTCTGAGGTAGAGAACTCATTGCTCTCACCTCATTTATTTCCCAACTCTCCAAGTTTGGTCTTGCTTATATTATATCTAACTCCATAATTTCGTCGCAGAATGATGCGTCGTTAAAAACATGAACTAATGGGGTCGGAGGAAGTCTAATAGTAGAGTAAGTAAATCTAATTCAGAGTTCGTTTAATGAGAGACTATTGAAGATTTCCGCTCTTTATTTAGTTAGTAGATAAACAGTGCAGTGTATTTACTGCAGAACATGCTGTCAAAATTAGAAGGTTGAAATATTTTTTCAGTTTCATTAAAAAAAACACGATTAGAACGACCTTCAGGTGCAAAATGGTTTACACCTTCAAAATTTTTATGAATTGGTCGATATTTTAAATTTGTTTCTCTGTTTCTGTATAATCTGTTTGCTTTTTTGAAAATCATAACGCGACATAACGCAACATCTTTCACGATGAAATTAGCGTAACAAAAATCAAACATTGCAATTAATTGCATTCAAACAAGCACTGCAGTTCTATAAAAAGTACAATTTAAAGTTCTCCGACAATTTTTTTCAGTGATGTTATAATAAAACTCTATTTTCGTTAAGTAGTATTTGTCATAAAATTGAATTTGGTATCAGTTTTTCTTTCACATTATATTCTATAAGCTCGGTTTAAGTCGGTCTCACGGTGTTTCTGAAAACCGCGAAATGAGTTTAACTGAAGACTAAGTATTTGAGGTGGGATATTGCTGGTACCGTTATTTTTATTTTAAAGAATTTTAGAGAACCCAATATTAGACCCAAATATTGGATAATTTAATTTTTAACTGAATTACAGATGAAACTCTTATTAAAAATTTCACTGCAGAAACCAAAGTTTTTGTTTGTATTACTAAAGCGATAATATTATAGGGGTTTTGTTGAGTATGCTTATATTGTGAGTGAAGTACAACTCTTGGCCCTTGCTTGAGGTTGGCTCTTAAATAGTAATACATAATTATTATTTAATAAATAAGTTTTGTAATTAATACTTAAAAAGATTAAAATAATGTTACGATATAATGTAAAATGTTATAATGTAAAATGCTATTATTTGGTTGTATTTTCTACTCCGCGTTGGAATTTGAAAGCATTATTCTACCCTCTGAGTTGAATTCTGTCGTCGTCGCTCGTCGTATTCATTACCAAATACTTACACCGACTCCATTGAGTTGTAACTGAAGAAGCAATATTGGCACTCTAGTCTCTAATTGATTTGAGAAACGTGTCTTAGTTCTCGCAATACGCTCAACCAATGTCACCCTCAACTCGAGAACAAGCTCGAGGTAAAAAAAGGAGGAAAAAAGCGACAATTTTTCTCGGTTAAGAAACAGCCATTCCAGTCCCGTGCGAACCGAAATCAAAGTGGAAAGGATGTAAGAAAGGCGTTCAGACCTTCCAATTCCTTGTGGGCGTTTTAACGATTTCCTGCGATGAATGAAATCCTGGCTATCGATTTACTGATATACGAATGAAGAATCACACTAGGTTTCTTCAATCGGTGTTAAAGCGAATAGTTCCGTTCTTGCTTTGTAATACAATCTTCTTAATTTTAGAGTCCAGCCTATAATCATTCAAGTCCATGACCTATTCAAACACCAAATATGCTTGAATTAATGTAATAGTTCCGTTCTTGCTTTGTAATACAATCTTCTTAATTTTAGAGTCCAGTCTATAATCATTCAAGTCCATGACCTATTCAAACACCAAATATGCTTGAATTAATGTTACATCTTCCCTCGGTGTTTTGTTTACTTATTGAGATCTATGTTGGTGTGTAAAAATAGCATCAATACTCTTGTTCCCACATATTTGAATTTGAACATTGTATAATGCGTAGAAACAATAGTGATGCCGACGACTGCATAAGAAATGATTGATATTGATGGAGGTGAAGGGGTTTCATAACTTTTCCTAAATGATACATATCTAATTACTTTTCTACTGGATTACATAATAAATATAGTAGATGTAGGGTCACTTATTTATTAAAATTAAGTATTGTATTAGTATAGGTACTAATATCTTGGGTAATAAATGGTTATAACCAATTATTATATTTTTCCATGTGTAATTTATAAATAGTGGGGATGAGATGTGCGGGATGAGATGCAGTACAGATAGTACATTTTCTCATTTTCGTCTAATGAGTAAGTAATTAATCCGGCCGAGCTCCTGCCATGGAGTAGAGTAGATTATCACACCTGCTTGGTATAGTTCGTATCTGCAAAGAAACGTTTTATACAATTGTCAATTGGGAATATATTCCTGGAGTTGCAAGTCATGATTAAGTGGTAGATTGATTGTCAAGCAAGAGACTTAACTACCACATTCGACGGAACACATTTTACATCTTACTTCGACCTAATTCTTCTATTTCTGTGAAAGTTTTACCACAGTCTAGCATGAAACCGAGCTTTGAATCCCCTCTCTCAACCTCATCCCTGCGCATGGACGAAGAGTCACACATGTCACACATGTAGCCTTGAAGCACGTCCCATGAAGCCCATGCTGAACAGCTGGGACTGGGACTGGGGCTGCGACCACACCTTACACAAACTCATCCCCAATTGATTTATAGTGATGAAGTTTACATCAAAAAGCTCTTACTTCAGATTGCAGTAGTCAACTTGAAGATATAACTACTCTTCTGTACAGTCATGCACACGTTTTGTTTAGAATCCCCTTACAACAACAGAATGCCAAAGTTATTACGTTCTGGAATTGCTCAAGACCCATCTCGTGAAGTGAAGGTATGTAAGACTTCAGGTGCGGTCGGTAGTCTTGGTAATGTTCTACCAGCATTGTGGTTTACTGTCAGTTTTCATGATCACTCAATCAGACGCGAATGAATTCCATGTCTCGCGTGAGCCCTCAACGGCATGCTATACGGCATATACGACATGTTCTTCTGGCATTGGCGTCAGCAATTCTGTATCACTTTCCACAATTATCGGTAATGTTCAGTTTGTACGCTAAGGCCGAGTCACCCAAATGAGGTCCAAAATCAAGCTGGTTTAATACTGTCCTATGTAAGTCTGTTGTTGAGTCCATAAATGACAATAGCTTTTCGTGCATTTACATTAGTTTCATTTTTGCTGCAATTTTACAAAACGTATATTTTGATACAAACGTTTTAACCCAAAAAATCTTTCCCGAAAATCCTCTGGTACGTGTTTAGAGGATTTCACCCACAATTTCCCAGTTTCTCCGTCCGTTCTCGACCATCCCAATCAATGATCCCGTTATTCCTTTGTACCTTCCTTTCCCACTACCTTTGATCTCAACATTCTCGTCAATTTTATAGACTTTTTTCATCTTCGTCATTTTAAATTACCGTGAAAATTAATTTCCACATTGTACGTCTAAAAAAATTAAATTTCAATGAAAAATAAATAATTTTAAAAGTAAGACCATAGATTTCAGGATTTAAAATTATGTACTTATTTGGGTATACAGATTTGAACAAGCTTTTCCATAGTCAGTAGTAAATAGTCAGTAAATAAAGTCAGTAAATAAATAAATGAATAAATAAATTAGTAAAAGTACTTAATATTTTATTGAACAAAAATATTTCCAAATACATCAATCAAAAATTAAAATAAAAAATCTGTTTGGTTCACATTTGTAATTTGCAGGCTCCTTTTATGCCTTTCCAGGAAAACGTCAGTTATATCTATAATGAAACGTTTGACGGCAGTATCCGGGCGAAATGATTTTGTGATTTTTTTTGTACGAAAATCATTTATGAAATTTAATTGGAGGAGAAATCACCGTATTTTTACAAGATTTTGTATATTGTAATATGAAAAGGTTGATACAAGGGGATAGAACAACACTCTTCTGATCTTGTTGCGGAGGCCTCGTAATGATGCTGTTCAGTGTTCAATAGGTATAATATTATATCTCGCTCTTGTGAACGTGAGGCTATGGACAGCATGGACACATATCTCCATAATTATCCAGCCAAGCAACACTTTGATGTTTACGCCAAGTAGAAAACAACATCCTTCTAACGAAGTACATTGAACTTAATCAGAACCCATTCAATCCCTCTTCCGTTCTAGAATTTCTTTTACAAATATCGTTCTCTAGAATTAATTTATTTCTTTTGTTATCGTACAATACAAAGTAATATTGTTTTTCTGAAGTCTATACAGGAGGTAGTTCTAGTTGATGCTATACAGATGATTAAGTTATAATTGAAGAGTTTCTTTATATTTCGTGGACGAATTGATGAATTGATTTGTATCGAGCTAAATACAGAGTAGATTTTAAGCAATACAGCATCGCTTACCGACATTAGCCAATAACGTAGGTAGCCGCTTTCGTTAGCAGGCACGATTTAAAAGGGCATGTAATTCCATTAAAAGCAACAAATAGCATTGTTATTTCTTAACTTGATTAACGTGTAAACTTGCTCAACTGGATAAGTACATAAAAGTATAACTTATAAGATCTGTTTTTCTTTAAAACTTCAGTTGCCTGGTTTTCAAATACATTATTTTGATCAATCTGCGTGAGTCTGTGTTCGATGTCAATTTTTAGATCACAGAATTCAATGGATTTATTTAAAGCTCCTTCTATCCTCTTTCACAAGAACACGAGAAAATTAACATTGGATTTGCCTCAGCAAATGTAATATCGATATTTTGTCTATATATAAAAAGTCATTATTCATTAAACATATACCTATACTTATTCGTATGAAACAGACAACCTTTTGAAAAAATATTTTAATTTTGAATACCTCATATCCACATCACATAGTTCTGAGAAAACCAGAAAAATCCATCTGTATTTCCTATACAATAATAGCCGGGAAAATCAGATTTCATACCACGTTGTGGAAGGGAAGATTTTGTTTTCGCACTTTATGTTGTACTAGGAGATGGTCAAACAAAAACTATATATAACGTCTCATACTCAAAATGACTTTTGGAGAAGGCAGGTTTGCATCAACACCCCTCGTATGTTATTTCATATGCGATTACTCTAGTGTATAGTGAGCGTGACAATATACCTACATATTTACCACGTGACTAAAAGTATAAAACATGATATTGGCCAAACTATTGTCCTTAAAAGGAATATAATTTAACTACCTTACTCATTCTATAAGAAATTATATCATTCTATAAGAACACTCATTCAGTACCTATTCTTTACTGACTCTATAACTCACGTAACCATTTACAACTCCAATATTTTCGTCCAGAAAATATTTTGGCCAATAATTACTTATTGCATTGCGAGCACTGCAGCGACTGCAATTATCACTCTACAATGCTTGCAAGTGGGTTCATTGTCTTCGTTATGAAACGAAGGAGACAACGCCATTTCTACTCTGGCCACAGTCACCACTAAATGAGGGTTTTATCGATAAAAAAATTTTAGGTCCCGATTTAATATAAGAAATATATGATGATATAAATACCGACAAATCTTTTCCGCGTTCAGCATGCGAAGCGGGACTCTTATGCCACTTTCTCTGTGTGTGTTTGACTATTGGTGTGCTTTTTTGACTGTTATGATCACCCATCGTAGATCGTTCAACCAATCGATCTGAAATTTTGCACACACACTAATGCACTAATTTCCTGTGATTGGTTGAAAATTAAAACTGGACCCATTTGGCTGCAAACACACGGGTCCTGCCCAGACGCGCGATTTTTCGCCCTGGGGAGTTTTACACGCGTGTCTTTTGCGCGTCCCGTGTGTACGCTCCCATAAGACTCAATGCTACCTATCTGCTCGGCGTCTCGCCGGCGTTCGAACGCTTCGGCTGGGCGTGCAAAAAAACGCCCCGTGTGTTTGCAGCCTTTGACCGGCTAACTTCAAATTTTTCATGATCATTGGGTTCAGTATTTTAGGAATTCTTTACATTTTTAAGACCAGCCTGTCAAGTACTTCAAAAGTTATTCACATTTTACGAACATTTTCAGACATTTCTGACATTTTGCAGACCAATCTGTCAAGTACTTCAAAAGTTATTCCCATTTTAGGAACATTTAAGGCTTGATTTGAAATATTTGTCAAATTTATTTATTCAAAGAAATTCAAAAAGATTGACACATGTTGTCCAGCTTTTCTAATGTATTTTATAGAGCAGCAACTTTCACACGAATATTAATTCCATGCAATGCGACGACTCGCTTTACACAGCTTTACAACGCTTTACACAACGCGTTACACATAGCGTTTTCCTAGTATGTATTACTACTTTCCTGAAAAACGCGGTTTTAACTAGTTTGCATCGTCCCGGATTTTTTAAACTTTCCAAAATGAGGTAAATTCGTTTTCTTTCGCTCTATAATAGCATTTCTTCTTACAATATTTAACTTGAAATTATAATCTCTGACCCCTCACTAGAATCACTAGAATCACTGATACATTGAAATGAGACGAACGATATCATCTTTTAAATGTCGTTTAGAACTACGGCGAGAGAGTTGTGGGAATTGTCACGGGGACAAGGATATTTCCACATCTTTATGAGCCAGAGATCTAGGGCAAGGTAGGTATAGGTTTAATATTACAAACATATTTTACCTTCCCTGAAAATTTCCCACTGTGCATATTAAGTCGCATCTTGTATACCAACATATTGAGCTAATTCCAAATGTATTTTGATAAAATTCGTTCTACCTGAATGTTAAAGATATTACTGTAATACACTTTCGATGAAAGCTTTAAACGTGGATATGAGAATTAGGTAAACTGAACGAGTGTTACATTTTATGAACCATAATTCTCGGAATTTTAATTTGCTCTATGTATTTTGCGTCTCGGCGTCTGAGTAATGACCTTGACGTCACGTACCGACGCCTGCCAGTGCTGCCATCTGCTGGCGACGCTCGCAAGTAGAAGTCTGACGCGGTCCAGTGCTGCCATCCAGCGGCGCTTCAAGAAACTTATTCAAACGTTCACTTCAACACGGACAGACCTGAAAGCTCACATTTAATAAGAGGCGCCATGTGATTTGTCGTATAATTCAACTATAATATTAAGATTTACGCACACACATCGTAGAAATAACGGCACAACATAATATTATGTTAAAGATAATCCAAAGAATTCAATCTGGCCGGAATGACCAAACAATTACATACGAAAAATTAGGAATCATACTAAAGTAAATGCGTGTGACAAATATATTCCTAAATCCTCCAAAATATAAAATTTAAAAAATCTTTAACTCACGAAATAACTAAAATATATGCCAGGTAAGAATTTAATCAATATTAAGGTAGGACCGTATATATTCTGTCATGACGACACCTAATCAAATAATATAAGTCTCTTGGTAATAACATAACTTAGTTAAGACGTCATTACGCGTTCGTAATTAGTCAGTACCTACCTCAATCTATTAATTGACTACTCAATTAATTCATAGCGTTAATTAACTAACCAACGCAACCCCCGTGCGTGCCTCACAAATGTTGGGATAGTTCCAATCACGACCGCTAAGTCCTCTTGGGCTTTTGATAGTCATCAATCATACACTTTTCAATCCAACTCTCAATGATAAGTCGTCTTGGAACGTAATTAAGTTACTAAAAGACTATCAGAAAGAAACTAGACCAAAAAAGAACACATATAAAATCAAAGGATCAGGAAAAATGTGAGAGGGGCAAACCGCGACTCTCTTGAACCAATTTAATGATTACTTCGTTCAAATGTGCTTTCTGAAGTAACATTTTCTCAATAAGATTTATTTATCTAAACATTTGTGTATTATTTGTACATGTTTGCACATTATTGTTTTATCAACCGGTTCAAACATTAACGTTTAAGTTCAGAATTTCCATTGTAAGAATGGCCAGACCCGAAGAAAGTTGATGAGGAAGGATCTGAAATGTTGTGATTTTGAAGCTTAATGTCTGATTAAACATGAAGTGTGTGTATGTGTACATATACGTGTCTGCAATACAAATTACATTTGTATATTATATTTGTCGGAACGGAAGGTAATTTAGGAAATTGTTATATAACTTTACATCGATTGGGGTGATGTTCGTTCAACACCATGATCTTAGTAAAATACAAATATTTGAACAGAAACACTGGTATTGTCAAGAAATAAAAAAAAAAAATAAGAGTCCGCAATATTTCGCCGATGCGTTCGACCGGCTTTGTCAAGCGAGACTGGCGAGTTCCGATACCACTACTGCTTCTCTGACGTCAGCCCCCCACCAAGAGCCCACATACCAAGACCATATATGGCCTGACGTCTACCTAACCGATTTTCGCGCCGAATTGAACCGAGCCTTCACCACAGGACGAAGCATAGCCACCCATACGTCATCAAAATGACACGATGACTGACTAATAACTTCATCCACGCATGTGATGAACGCTGACTCAATAAATTTTCTTTTCCTAGCGTTACTTTCTTTATATACTTCTATAGCAGAATCCCAATCAAAAGTATGCATGTTAGTCCACGCATGTTCAGCTACTAACGATGTAGAAATTTTATGATTTTTTACGTTATCTCGATGTTCTTTAATACGTATGTCAAGTGGCCTCCCTGTTTCACCTATATACACTTCTTGACACTGACATGGGAGCGCATAGACAATTTCCTTGGAATTCTGCTGAAGATCAACCGGTTTAGTTTGACAGAGAAGACTTCTAAAAGTGTTAGGAGATTTAAAAACTGTTCTAATATTAAATGATCCCAGAATTCTACGAACTTTTTCCGAAAAATTAGGAACGTAGTCCAAACAAATGGTTTTCAATGGGTTTTCCAAACGAATAGTCCGACGCTCCGTCGCCTCCTTCCTATTCAAGATTCAAGACTCGCCAGTCTCGCTTGACAAAGCCGGTCGAACGCATCGGCGAAATATTGCGGACTCTTATTTTTTTTATTTTTATTTCTTGACAATACCAGTGTTTCTGTTCAAATATTTGTATTTTACTAAGTTGTTTCCTGGTATATTATCTTCTTCTTTGTGTTTATTACCATGATCTTGGACGTCAAACTGGATTTATTGAGCGAGCAAAGCGAGCAACTCCTTTTGGCTCTTTTGTCACGTTACTAACCCATACAGGTCGCACCGTTTCATTGATCGACCTGAAATTTTGCACACATGTAAAGACCACCTTTGCTGTTAGCAGACCCTAATTTATTTGAAACCGTTCGTTGGTCAAAATTAAAATAAATATCTCCTGATGGGTTGAAAAATCAAAAATATCTTTGATACATCTCATCAAACTCATATTTTGCATGGTCATTGAGACAAACATTGCGGCAGCGGGCACTGGTCTGGCACTGGCTGCGATGGCTTGCAACGCATCTGGTTGTTGCTGCATTGATACTGATGTATTGCATCTGGTTGTTACAGCATGGTGACAGCTGGAGTGCTGGGGGCGGCAGCGGGTACTGGTCTGGCACTGGCTGCGATGGCTTGAAGCGCATCTGGTTGTTGCTCATTGATACTGATGTATTGCATCTGGTTGTTGCAGCATGGTGACAGCTGGAGTGCTGGGGGCGGCAGCGGGTACTGGTCTGGCACTGGCTGCGATGGCTTGCAACGCATCTGGTTGTTGCTGCATTGATACTGATGTATTGCATCTGGTTGTTGCTGCATTGATACTGATGTATTGCATCTGGTTGTTGCTCATTGATACTGATGTATTACATCTGGTTGTTGCTGCATTGATACTGATGTATTGCATCTGGTTGTTGCAGCATGGTGACAGCTGGAGTGCTGGGGGCGGCAGCGGGCACTGGTCTGGCACTGGTAGTTGCGATGGCTTGCAACGCATCTGGTTGTTGCTGCATTGATACTGATGTATTGCATCTGGTTGTTGCAGCATGGTGACAGCTGGAGTGCTGGGGGCGGCAGCGGGCACTGGTCTGGCACTGGTAGTTGCGATGGCTTGCAACGCATCTGGTTGTTGCTGCATTAATACTGATGTATTGCATCTGGTTGTTGCAGCATGGTGACAGCTGGAGTGCTGGGGGCGGCAGCGGGCACTGGTCTGGCACTGGTAGTTGCGATGGCTTGCAACGCATCTGGTTGTTGCTGCATTG
Organism: Leuctra nigra; assembly: GCA_934045905.1. NCBI lineage: Eukaryota > Metazoa > Arthropoda > Insecta > Plecoptera > Leuctridae > Leuctra > Leuctra nigra. The sequence goes on from OW203763.1 coordinate 5,950,620, forward strand.
ATACTGATGTATTGCATCTGGTTGTTGCAGCATGGTGACAGCTGGAGTGCTAGGGGCGGCAGCGGGCACTGGTCTGGCACTGGTAGTTGCGATGGCTTGCAACGCATCTGGTTGTTGCTGCATTGATACTGATGTATTGCATCTGGTTGTTGCAGCATGGTGACAGCTGGAGTGCTGGGGGCGGCAGCGGGTACTGGTCTGGCACTGGCTGCGATGGCTTGCAACGCATCTGGTGGTTGCTGCATTGATACTGATGTATTGCATCTGGTTGTTGCAGCATGGTGACAGCTGGAGTGCTGGGGGCGGCAGCGGGTACTGGTCTGGCACTGGTGGTTGCGATGACTTGCAACGCATCTGGTTGTTGCTCATTGATACTGATGTATTGCATCTGGTTGTTGCTGCATTGATACTGATGTATTGCATCTGGTTGTTGCTGCATGGTGACAGCTGGAGTGCTAGGGGCGGCAGCGGGTACTGGTCTGGCACTGGTGGTTGCGATGACTTGCAACGCATCTGGTTGTTGCTCATTGATACTGATGTATTGCATCTGGTTGTTGCTGCATTGATACTGATGTATTGCATCTGGTTGTTGCAGTATGGTGACAGCAGGAGTGCTGGGGGCGGCAGCGGGTACTGGTCTGGCACTGGTGGTTGCGATGACTATCGTCGTGTATCGGTATTACGCACAACAACGACGACTCAAGAACGGCGAAGGTGGATTGGAAAGATTCGGCGATGGATCTTATCACTGCGATTGGCCGAGATTGAAACGCAAAGCATCACCCCAGAAGAGTTACTACGCAGTTATGCCAACTGTGAGTACGAATTTAATATAATACACAGTAAAAGCCTCTTTTGCACCCGGTTCCACAGCACAATTTACCAGGTTTTCAGCAGTGACAGAATCTCCTGTGGAAGCAGTGGAACAATTTCTATCACCTCCTTACTTTATGGTTTTACTAAAGACTATTCTGATACGAGGTTAGGCTCCAGTGCACAACTTCTGTGGTCAATATTGTTAAAGTTCAAGGATCTCTGGTTGAAAAATAAACGTTCCCTCGCTGAATTTGTATTATAATTGAATTATATCTTTAATTCTGTACCTTAGAGGTAGAGGGTAGAGGGTAAAGGGTTTAGAGCTACAAATATTAAATGGCTGGCTTAGCCAATCTTATTTGTAAAGGTGACACCTGTCATTTTGACGGAAATACTTCAATACAACTGTTTTCTTGACTTCATTTTGAAAATGATAGAGATTGATTTCATTATTTCAAAAGTGAGCACTAAATTGAGAATATTACTAATTTCGTGCAATACAAAAATATACCAAGATTTGAGTACATTGCTCTCTTAAATAAAATATAATTGTTGTATATACACTAATCTCAATTGTTCTTAATTTTTAAACTCACGTCTTCGGAATGGTTAATTTGTTAAAATATGTTTTCAAAGCATAAAAAATAATGAAAATAGTAATTATAATAATTTCGATCACTGTCAATCATTTGGTTTGGTGGTAGGTTAATTACTTCACCTGTGTTCTAAAACCTATCAACACGAAAAATACTTACTTGGCCTGACTCTTCTTCCTCTTCTACATTCTCTTCACCTTCTGTTCTCTCCACAAGTCCCCTCCACTAACTGTCAATCTACACTCTCCTCTCCCGCTTCCTCCACCACGCTCTCGGTCTCTCTGTCTTTTCTTCTGCAACTTGAACTTTGGGATTCTCTTCAAATTAAAGTCAAGTTTCATAATAAAGACGTACATTTAACAAATCTTTTATTTTCATGTATACAAATCAATATTATACGAAAGAATCCCTTGCTCGTGAACTTTTACCTTATCGTGCCACTGAGTCTGCGTACTTTCGTTGATCTCGAGAACTATATGCAAGTGCGTTTGCTCCAATAAGCCCATTCTAGTAAGCATTCATTGGTTTGTTACTCGAGTCGTCTATGTTTATGAATATCTGTTAAAAAATACAAAATAATTCAATATAAATAACAATAATAATTAATTACTAAATAATTCGAAATAGTAATCTAGGGGAAGTTAACATGCAGAGTGTGATCTAAAGAGAAACTAATAACAAATAGGAAACATGACGTATGTCCTATTTATATCCAAATGATAAAAGTGAGTTGCTCATCTGAACTCCTCCTCTTCTATCACGTGAATATTGATTCGTGTAAACAACAACATTCAAGAAGCATTTCAATCTCGTATTGCTTCATCTTGAAACTTATTCTTCATCTTATTGCTTCATCTCAATTGCAACCTTTCAAGTTTAAATGGAATTAAAGCTAATGTATACATTAAAACCTTAAATTTAAATTAAACGTAAGATTGATTGCCTGAAGTATAACAATTGTATACTCATGTAAGAGGCTTAGTAAGCTAACTAAATACAATACAATACAATAAAATACAATACAATACAAAGTGTTTTAGCTTTGTGACGTCATGCTGATCTCAATAACTGGAAATTACAGATAAATCGGTAAGACCAATTAAGATCAAGATTTCATGTAAAAATAATCTGTGGGAATATAATTATGTTTTTATGTCTGGCAATTTTCGGCGTGATCAGAAGAACGGTCTAGCAAGCACAGTGCCAATACAAGAAAAAAATGTCGGAAAGAACAGTTATGAAAGCCAAACATGTCGAAAGAAGATTTTCGTTAAGTAAGTTCGCTAAATTATCAATTCCGCATTTTTATCAGCAGGATAATGTGTGGGAGTTGGACACTATTGCAAAGAGATTTTGTGAGCTACGATGAAACTGAACTGATTGTGGTGAAAGATCACGATGTCTGCAGCACGGGGCAAGACCCGGGGTCCATCCATCACTAACAGGTGGCTAGTAAAATAAACCGAGGGCGAAGGTCGCATGGAACGATTATTTGGGCGCTTCGGCTTTCATTGAAATTGAACACTCTTCCGATACTCATGTAAGCTGATTAGAAACATAGTTTCTATGTTTAAAAAATATATATATTCAAAGTATTTTTCATATAATACAGTAATACTTTGGCGTGCGATATTTATTACAGTTTCTGTCACGAATATGAAATAAAAGGATCTGCAGTTTGGATCAACATTCCTCATAATAACGCGATAACTAAATGAACCTGGATAAATTTGTCAATATAGTGAAGTAATAGAACTGTTATCACTATTTTAAACTAAGAATTGAAACATAGCGCAAAGTAATGCATTTTATATTATATACTATTAGTAATTTCGTTGATTTTTTCTCTATCTACATAATCGTTTTCAAATCTGCAAACGAAGGGAAACGAAAAACTTGTCATTGCCTTAAATCACTACAATAGTGTAGACTGAGGAGATCCCCATATCAATCTTACATTACAATGTGAAGTGTGACCTTCTCAATATGTGCAGCTTTAGAGCCATCTGCTTATTACGTCTACTTTGCATACGCATCAACATCAAGTCGTTCATTATCCTTTTCCTTCCTCGAGATTTTAGCCAAACAATGCGAAGAAGAAACTGTTCTGATATTTTCTTCAAGAACCTTTTGAAAAATAATAATGACGTGCTTATTTCCGTAACCTGAGGATGACGTAAATGCTAGTCTCCGTATTGTTAGTGTACAATGAAACTTTTTTCACCTGTTGTGTAACAAGTTACATGCAATCTTCTAAAGAACATTTGCGTTCTACTAGCTATTCAAAGCACACTTTGCCCAGCCAATCAGTAAGCGTGCATGTAAGACTTATATTTTTTTCTTAACTTTAATGTTACTTCGGATTTTTTCCTTAACTTTAATGTTACTTCGGATTTTGTTTCGTCAAAATGAAACAGCATTACACATCAACATATATTTTTTGAATTCAGATTTCAGTCATCTTTCATAAGGCTAAAACCTAGATAAATAATATAGTTTGCTTTAAAAAATGGATTTTCTAATCGGATTTCATGGTCGGTGATTGTCAAAACTCAGTGACGATGACATGTGAAAAGTAGCAAGTTTATCAAATTGTGAGCGGGGTGTGAGAGTGATGGTTGTAGGGGTGGGGATGGATGAAAGAGGGGGAGGGAGTGAGTGAGAGCGATTTACTACCCATAACCCACCTCCCTTGACTAGAATGTGCCCAGCGTTGGTGGCCGATGATCGATACCCAGCGTGCTTGCTTCTTCTTCAGGCGGGAGGAAGACAGGCTTATCCATTCTCTTGAGGAGATGCGGAGAGACGACCGACATAGCTCCCTCGCTTCGACTTCACACTAACTAATGAAATAACCTCAACTATTTACGTGACTGGTGTGAGCGAACACTCCCTTGAATCATTTCATTATACTACTACACACGATTGGAATGCACACACATCTCACACGTCGGCCAGGTTGGGACTTTTTCATTTCAGCAATGAAAGGTTATTTTCTTTGAACTGTCAATCATAAAATATATCCTAAGTTTATTTTATTTACAATTTATGTGACAAGGAAAACAAACACACTCTAATTTGCAATTAAATTAAATACAAATTATGAGACATCAATCTTATCCATTCCTTATCAAATCCTTAAACCTCTTCACAGTGCAATCTTCCAAAACATCTTCCAACAACACATACTTTTTCAAACTATTCCAATGTTGGATAATTTGTTTAAATAGAGAAATAAATGTTTAAATAAATAATGAGGAAAGAAGTATTTCATTCGTAATTACTATTTGTAAAACAAAATAGGACGCTGACATAAAACGTTGTGAAATCTCGTTTACATTTTAATCCCAGTACATTAGCTAATTGTATCCACATAAAACGTCAGCTTACCGATATCATGTTCTGCTTCCAAACCAAACTAATCCATTCCATTACATTTGATGGTCACGAGGATGCCAGCCACGAGATTGCCAAGAGGCAGTTCGTCCTCATCTTTATTAACGTCAAATAGGCGATAACTCTGCAACTCACTAACCATGCAAGGATCCTGCCATGCGTAGTCCGATTATTGTTTTAAGAATAGAGAATGTAATAATGGAACTAGTTCATGTTTACTTTTCAACAACATTGATTGGACTGAAAAAAACTTCATATTAAATATACTAGGCACTAGACAACCATCACAACATAACAAAATATTAACCAACAACCAACACATCCTGATTATCAAGGAATCGTGGTTTTGCCACACATGAGTTTAATCTCACTTCGATAAATCGTCTTCCAACATATTGCTATAGCAGGAAACCTTTGAAATACGTTAACAGAGAAACAGGTGATTGTGCTTTCAGAGCTTCTTTGTCGCGGAGACAAATAATCATATAATTGAATAATCACTCTTCGGAATTAACGATGCTAAAATATTTTTTAAATGAAAAATGTATTTACAAAAACTAAATACAGACAAAATCAGATTAAGATCCTGCAAACAAAATTAAGTTTATTTAGGGCATAAAATAACGCGAATATAAAAACGAGGATACATTCTCGTTATTGAACAGCATATTTATTTCTCTTAAAGTATAATCACATTTTCTATACACATGCTACAGTCCTTGTTTACAGTATACATAGGTATATGAAATGACGTCACACGGAGAAACATTAACTGATATTAGTAAACCCCGTGAGGAAAACCGCTTTTCCTTAATAAGGAATTGACAATTGAAAACCACTCAGCATCCACCCTGGCTTGTGACCGCTGCAAACTTATGTCAGCTCTGACCTCTCTAGTAAACGACTACAATCAATGTATGTATTCATTTCCATGAGGAATTCAATAAAATAAATCACGTTTATTATTATCACAGTTTTTCAACGGCCACTAACTTTGTAAGCCAAATGGAAAACTTGAAACAAACATTTTAAATTTGTCACGAGCGCTCTACGAGGGCGCACGACGGCGTGCTCGAATGGAGGGCATGATCACGGGCATGGGCATGGGACATGGGGCATGGGGCATGGGGCTGGGATGGAGAGGGATGGATCGACTGTGCGAGCCGGGCGGGTGGGGCTGCGAGGGGTGCTAGGGGTAGTAGGCCCAGCCCAACCTGTTGAACTGAGTGACTTCAACCCTCCCGTACTGCTGTCGTCTGCCGCCTCTGAGCGAGCTGTTGCTTGCTGGCATCAGTCGCCGCGCGTAACCACCACGAGTAGCACGTACCACATCACACGTCACAACGTAACTAAACTAGAACGTCAACATTACCAACTTCAAACGGTCACATTAACAAGGACACTAATAGAGAACACAATCGAGAAGTGAAAATACAATGGAATGTATTCTCGACATTACGTCTGAATTCTCCAAAGTGGTGTTGAGCACGAAAGATGTTGACATTATAAAGAAAATCAAGTCATAGCAATAGTTTGAATGTGTCTTGTTGGCCATGGGTTGTTAAGTGTGAACAAGGACATCGGCAAGTAGTTTCAAGTTGTTATGGCTATGAAGCCAACTAGTAAGAGTGGTGGTGGGAACGACTCTGGGGCGAATGGTACCAGCAACACAGGGACCACAGGTAGCTCGTTGGGTCCCGCTGGCTGTTGGATTACGCACAAGGGACTGGAGACGTGGGCAAAGATTGCCAAAGATAGAAATACAAAGTCATCACCGAAGCGCTCGAACAAAGAGGTAATTCTTATGATAATATAATATAAATTTCATGAATAAATTTCATGATAATAATGATTTACTTGAACATCATTTTATTCACCTAATTTTACCATACAAGACTAAGAGTATGTTATTTCCTTCGCGGGTAATTTTTTTTAAATACCATTTCTGACACCATTTGTAAATTTGCTAAAATTTAAAAACAGTATTTTGAACATTCTCACGAAATATTTACACAGCAATAACATATTTTTATAATTTATGTTAACGATTAGCCTTACTAAAGATTTAGTTAAATGCTCATAAGGTAATTGAGACCACCATGTGGATTACACATTGTGCATGTGTATAGGTATATTTTTAAATTGTTATTGACATTTGTAATGTTTGTGGCTATTTAAGACGATGATGCATCCTTGGTTTACATTGTCCGTTTCATATTTACACATTTACCATTTCTGCCACCATTTGTGATTTTTTGAATTTTCAAAACAAATGCAACATTCTAAATTACACTCAACATTTTAATAACATTGTTTAAGTAAATATTAATCATAATTCAAGTTATGGTTTCAAGTTTTACAAATTCCGTTTAATTGAGAGTACATACAGATTATTTCGACGTTGACATAAAAAAGTTGATCCTAATGTTCACAATTTGACTTTCAACTGCAGTTGAAATCTTAATTTAGTTCTGGTAATGCAGTCGAGATTTCAACTGCAGTGACCAAAGCGATTTCAACTGCAGTGGAAAGTCATAGTGTGAACAAGGTAAAAACAGTCACAATGATGTAATTGGCATTCAAGGACAGGAATATAACTCGTAGAATATGACTTTGCTTATAACACCAATTCTCTCTCCGTTCAACTAATTTATATTTCAATCCGGTGTTACTATATTCACCGCTTGGCTCGGGTCCCTGTTCTTTTTTCCCTGTTGCTGATGTGATACTTGGCACACCGTTTGTCTCATAGAACTGAATTAATTTCATACAAACAATAACAATATTGCTGTTTTGATGTATATTTTTAACACTGTCCTCTAATTGGTTGAAAATCAGTAGTAATGAACAGTTGACTGATCAAGCCTAAAACTAAATTGTAATCAAGATTAAAATTTTATGATATTTATAATTATTAAGGATGCTTTTAAAATCTGTCTTTCACTGAGTAGGAGGGAAAACACAATTGGCTCTTCCTTCACCTGGGCTGGAAATAAAATGAATAAATAAGTGAGCGAAGCGAATGTCTCCTTTTGACACCTTTGTCTCGGATCTCTGTTTTCTCTTCGTTGGCAGGTAACGTCTTTTCTCTGTTTGAGCTGAAATTATGTGAAGTACATATACTGACCTCTGTTCTGGTTTACTGTATAGCTTCTTTTAACAAATCCTCTAATTGATTAAAGAGAAATTTGCATTTTTGCTTAATTCGAAATAGTTGAAAATATTGATCTATCAATAAAGGAAATGCACCGAATCTTGATCATTTGAAAATTATTGGGAATTGGTTTCACATGATATCAAGAGTGAAAATGTCTTTCGAAGTGCTGCTCGTACCGGTACTCGTTATCATCAGTTACACAGAGCGGTTTTCTAGTGAATATCATTTTTTTCACCTTGTAATAAAAGCATAACAATATATGTGTATGTATACTTATACATATTTCGATATTATGTAGGTATATCATGGTATTAACATTTCATTTCCATCACAATGAAATCTGGTTCAATTCATTTCAATACCGACTTTGATGTGAAATTCAATCTGATAGAATATCCTATAGATCTTCCGCATGCTATTTGATGCATGCTGGTTATTGTATTATGCAGTGGTTTGTGCTAGCAGAATACAGTGTAGTGTTGCTCCGTTGCTGCCAATAATATAATTACCTATAGCTTGGAGTCAAATTGCACAATGGTTGGTTTAGTTTTCATCGTAAAGTTTAGCTACGAGTTCGGAAGAGATAAACGGATGACAACACAGTGACGCAATAACTCACGAGTTATACAAACTAGGTACCAGCAAACGCTCTATATAATACGTTGATAAACACACCATGAGCTTCGAAACAATATTTCTGCTAACCCAAAAAGTGCGCAATGACCAAAACAATGTTACTTCAAACTTCTAAACCTATCAAGATCAATGTTTAACAAAATAAAATATATTATATTACAATATGCCACTAAAATATTATCAAATTATTAATGTATAACAAAAGTTATGGTTTTTTGCAAATAAGTTTAAAAAAAGCTTCTATGAGGGATAATTGCAAACGTTTTAATTATAATTATTAGAAATAATAATTAGGGGAAATAGGGATTAGGGAATAAGAGAATTCCCAAATGGGCCCTTCACTATGATCCGAAGGGCAGGC